>OY757916.1:48842549-48870049 GCA_963585895.1 Sepioteuthis lessoniana
GTAGCGCCCTTCCCTATACCTCGGTGTAGTAGCTACTGAAAGGGGAGCCTTCGGGTTACCCTCGATTGCGGTTGCCAACTTTACTTTTTTTTACTTATATTTTACGTAAATTTCATAGTACGTGATCATTCCCTTCTTAATAGGATCAAGAACTTTCCTGTAATCCCCATATATATATATATATATATATTTAAAAAGCAAGAAATTTAGAAATAGTATTCCCTTTCCATAATAGATCTTATGGAATTCGAATGGAATATATATATATATATATATATATATATATATATATATATATATATATATAGTGTGTGTGTGTGTGTGTGTGTGTGTGTGTGTGTGTGTGTGTGTGTGTTTATTAAATATATCTAACACATGTACAAAGCCAGAGTTGTAAGACACCCAGTGCATATCAGATTCAATAAATAACGAATTATTCTTCGTGTCAGTGTTGCTATTGAGCAATATATTTGTATGCGAAAACACTCAGGTACTGAAATGTTCTCTATTCAACCAAAAATGCAATGACCTTTTTTCTTTAATTTTTTGTGAAATTTGTGGGGATAAGTTAAAGAAATTCAAAAAAATGAGGAGTTAAGTGTGTTGAATAGCTAAATGAGAATTGTGAAATAACATGAAAGTTTTATATCTCTTTTAACTCTCTTTTTAGTCAGTCAGGTATCTTTTCAATATACTCAGGTATTTGTGTATATATCCGTCCGTGCATACATGCACACACATACACAGTGCGGTAATAATAATACATGCACAAGGATCTAGGCTTAACATTTTATTGAAACTTGGGAAGATGGAATAATTGTCATAACTCACTCTAAAAAGATTCAGGCACTGGTATTGGTTGATATGATTGGATCGTTGTCATGCATTGATCGTACTAGATTTCGAGGTAGCAGCAATCATATATACATGTATTTCATGTTATATATTGCAACCATCATATATGGATTTACCCAAACCCTCTCCACAAGCAGGATGTGACCAAGGCGAATTTTTTAAGCTAAGTTAAAGAGACCAGTCCGCCCTACTATTTACTCATAGCCGGATAGTTGAATTCATGCCTTTCCCAAAGCGTATCAGCTAAATGTGAAATCAAGAAGCCTCATCTTGGATTTGAACACAGGTCACCGTACCTATTTCCAACAACGATGATCATTACACTATGGTAGCCACTATATTTATACGTAGCAGACATTTTAAAGATGTAAAAATCGAAAAAAATCGTCAATTAAAATGTGAATATGCAGTTCTGATGGTTCTTTTTTTTATCGAATATAAGTCAACAAATTGATGTGAAAAAAAACATCGGATATCCAACCTAACTGAATATGTTTTAAAGTCGTTTTCTGTGGCAAAACGAAAACAATCACACGAAAATTAGAGTGGGTTACTGAATTCTGGTGACCTAAATACGTAATAATCAATTTCTTGCTTCATAAAATTTTTTATTTCAATAGCAAATCTATTTCATTTATTCATAAATAACAACAAGAAAAGTTGATTAATTTTTTAAATGTTTGTTATGCGGTAAGTATTAAATTTCAAGTTGAAATTTAAAGTAGTTGAAGCAAATATTAAAATTGAAAATCATGTAGAATTTCATAAATGTTTATAAACATATATAAAATATTCAGAATTTTTTCTGAATTTATATTAATTATTTTGATAAATCACTTTCTGTGGTAGACAACCACAGAAAATGATTTCGTAAAATATAATTATTATTACTCATGCACTTATACACTGAAATGAAAAGTGAAGAAAATATTCTTGAAGTAATGCAAACCCAACAACTTGGTTCGCAGCAGGCAAAAGTCAATTATCATGGATTCCCAGCGAAATAATAATTACTTCTCGTTTAGACTTCAGTAACGAGAATATTCATCAGTGACAAACTACAAAATAGGGAAAAAAAAATTGTTTTTATTTTGTAATGTTCAAAATATATATACCGCACTGATTTTTTGAGAATGCAATTTATTATGAAATGAATAAATATATGTTGGTCATTTAATATAAAATATTTATCCTTTTTTTTACGATTTTCAATTTTAAAATTCCTAACATTCCTTAAAAAGAATAAAGACAGAAGCTAACGAAAGCAAAAAAACCTGGGGGAGAAAAGCAAAAAAAAAAAAAAAAAAAAAATTTTATACAAATCTTGTCATTTTTTTAATGAAAAAAAGTACAATAATTTTTTTTTAATTAAAACAAAAAGAAAACGGAATAACTTTTTTGATTGAAAGATCTTTAAAATACGTAAAAATTAAGACCATATATAATTAAAAAGGTTTTTTAAATAACGAAAATGCCAAAAACATCCAAAAACAAGCAAAGAAAAATATGTTGTCTTCAAAATTTTGAGTTACAATTTTTTGTACTTCATCATTAGTTACTTGAATAGCGACAACTTTATTATAATCGGATAAATCGCTAATTTTTTTGTGATATTTACAAAAACGCCGTGTTTTAGCGGGTGCGCATATATATATAAAGGAAACGTCTGGTGGACCAGTGGTTATTGCTCAGTCTTTTCCTATTGTAGTACGTACTTCAATCCTCCCTAGTCATTTCACGCTTGTGACCATGTGGTAAACTTAGAAAAATATAGCACTCAGCCGCGGCGTAATGACTGGGATTTCATCATCACAATATATCAACTGTATACCAGCTGACTCACTAAGCTTAGCAAATATATAGGAAACAAGAAAAATATTCCTTGTAAAAGAAATTCATCGAGTTGTAACTGCTGATGATTCTATTGTAATAGTTTTTTCTTTTCTTTTTTTCTTTTTTTTTTTTTTTTTTTTCAAAATGCAGCCTTTATGCAAGAATTAATTGACAAGTTGAACGTTTATACGCTGATCCCAACAAGTTATCAAGTAACCAACCACCTTTGTACTACTAACGATTCTCTAATTTCACTTTCTGTTCCGTGTTTATAAATGTAAATCACTCACCTTTGGTGTGCAGTACTTGTGTTTTGTTAGTATAATAATCACTTTAAAAATGTTCAAATAATGTATTTACAAAATCTGGATCAAAGATACAACATCTGTTATCCGATAGCAATCTTTGGATTAATCTTAAAAAGAAAGAAAGAAAGAAAGGGTTGGAAGACTGTTTTTATTGTTTGTTTTTTAAACTAATTCATAATTCTTTTCTGTTTTGGTCGGTTTGTTTCTGTTTTTGTTCATTTGTGTCGTCTGCTTGATAGTAATATAAACATATGTTTGTACGTGTTGCATTTATTATCGCCTGAATTAGCAGCAAACAACTGAACTGTTGTGAGACGTGATCACCAGAAGCTGCCATAATTCTTCCTCCCAATTTTGATACACGTCCAAAGAAAAGACACTCTCCGTCTTTTTCATTCGCTGCCTGTCGACTGTAAGCTTGAGTGCTATCAATTAATACCCGTAGGCCATGTTTGACTGTTTCCTGAACATTGTCTTCGCTTGTACGAACTCTAATAACCACTTTAGTTTCTCGTATGGACTAACAAACAAAATTGTCTCCGAAGCTAGTTATTGAGGTCTGTCTCTTAAGATGATGCCGCCTGACCTAACAATGAAGACGCTGTGTGTTTTCTTTATTGCTGCTCGTGCCTGACAAACGAACGAACGAACGGGCTGGTTGAATTTATGAGGGCTAAGATATGTTATCCGAGTATAAATCCATGGCAACACACCGACTGCCGCTGGTTCTCTGGCTTCTGGGCAGGCGCCGGTGGGATATACTTGACCGTAGGCCGAATTGACAGAGTATGGTCATGAAGAGAAGGTTAAATGTGCCAAAGTTACTCGCTCATGTGGAAGAATGGAAAAAGAAGGAACAATCAAGTTCCGCCCGATGTAGAGGCGTGGAGTGGGGTACGCATAACGATGCGGGCCAGGTGGTTACTGTGTAAGATACGGGTCATTTGTCAACTTTAACTCAACTCACCCATCTCTACTTTTTAAAAAAGGTGAGAAAATACGGTGGGGGTCACGATAAAAACACAAACGACAGTTCAAGAACTTGTTGCATTTTAAGACTAGAAAGAAATAAAACGCTAAACGGTAGTTGGCATAGTCTTAAAACAGGAAATTTTGTTGTGTAGATCAATAGAAAGTAAGTTATCATCTACCTCTAGAGCACTCGAAACAGTTTTCAAACCTCCACCTTTCTGAGAGAAATTAGAATATTAAGAGATCCAGGTTGGAAATAAACAGAGTGACCAAAAAGAAGGTACAAAACTATTTTTGCTCCTCACTCACACACGCATACGCATTATGCAGACTCCCACACCGTTTTCATTTGCTACAGTAAAAAAAAAAACGGGAAAGGATTGCGCAACTAAGCATTTTGTGCATATCATGCATTTGCGATATGTATCTGTTGGATTATTTGCTGTTGCAGAATGAATTTTCCTTGTCATTTGGGGAAAAGAGGCTAAAGATAGATCTCTTTCACACTAAAAGTCATTAGAAGACATTAAGGCCTGGCATAATCAAAATGATCACAAGTACACACAATGTCCATCATTTGACTAGTAAGTTAAAATAGATTATTTTTTTGTTCCATTACACATTCATTTTTTATACTTCGTATCTGTTTGTTTTACAGATCAATAAAAGTTATTATTTTCTAAATTTTGCTTCGTCTAGCATAAAAGTTGCGTACAGTACTTGTTACAAAGTGGTCACCCATCACAAGATTTAAGATCATTGCTACTTGGCTTCGCTGATATAACGGGAACCAGTGCTTTCAGCTTGACTTAATAAAAGGTGTTAAGTTATAAAGATTTGTTTTTTGAATTTCTTTTTGAACGGAACTTAATTTTTCATCGTCTGGGATTTTTGAGTTATAAATATGACTTCATTACTTTTCTCTACCAGTCATTTTCCCATTACTGTAATCTTTAAAATGAAAAGAGGACAAAATATTTAAAAGGGTCAGAAGAAATATTTCATATTTGAACATCTATTTATACGATAATGCAAGATTTATTAGATAACTGTTTTTCTCATGTTTTTGATAATACTAACACGAAGTCTATGCATAAGCACCATGTCCTGGTGTGATGATCGATGAGCTATGCTAGCAAATCTATTGTTAATGAGTTCGATTCTTACTGTGTACCCAATAACTCTGACCTGGCGCCAAACTAAGCTAGGCTTAGTAAATGATAACACCCAGCCCATATATTGTCGATGAGTATTGGTTAGAAAGATTATTTCAATTAGAGTAACTCGATGGCTGCCTTGTAGAGAATTAAAGTTAGCAAGTGCCTTATTGAATGACTCTTTCTTCATGAATAGTGAACAATAACAAGCTAATCTCCCAGATCATTAATACTTTTATGAGTTCGAACCTCAATTAAGGGTAGTCTCCGAGGCGTAGTAGTAACGTGCTGGACTGCAACATCGTAGTAAGCGAGTTCGAACTCCAGCTGTACAATTATGTTCCCTTTCGGGTAAACTCGAGGGAAAGGTATGAACCCTCTCATCTCCCCAACTATGGATTAAATAGTATCACTATAGTCTTGCTAAGAGGATGGTTTTGGAATTAAATAACCCACGAAGGTTGATATGCCATTAAAGAAGGAAAGAAACTCAGTTGGTATCCTACAACAGTTGCCTGTACTAGACAGAGTTAAACTTACTTCTTATTTTGGGGTTTCTTGCCTTTAAAAATGATTAGCAAGTTAGTACCTGTAGCGAGAGAGGAAACTTACCTCCTGGGTCAAAGCGCGTAAGACTATGCCTAGCGTGTCAAGTACTAGAAAATATGTCCCCTTCTGGAGGCAGCAGTTATAGTGGGCCGATCTCGTCGCACGCGAAAAGAAATCTACCGCGCATATAAATTTCAATAGGCCGGAACTTGCCAGCAGCAGAAGTGGGTTGTTCTTTGCGAAAAATTGACTATGGTTAGGTGGGCTGGTGAACGTGTCGACGTCTATGCCAACAAAATCAGGCAGTTGGTTGGATTGGCCGGGTTCGAGGGAGCTGGACTACTGAGGTTCACGAAGCTGGCTTTCGTCACAGGTTTCCCTAATACCATTTCAATTGAGCTGCAGCAAGCCCCGAATATCGAAACCCTGGCCATGGGAGACCTGCTAGCGCAAGCCAGGGTATTGACAACTGGAGACCAAGCCATGACGTGGCCGGGGCTGGGAGCTCACCCCACAGTGGCATCGCACCTGCTGCTAAGAGTGGCTCCATTTCCAATGTGATTTGCCATAGATGCAACACAAGGGTCACATTGCAAAAGACTGCCGGAAGCGCGGGACACGCTGTTTCCAGTGTGGTGAGATTGAACACTGGGCCCGGGACTGTTCGGGAAACGAAACAGGGGACAAGGCATCAGCGTCAGCCTTCTCCCCCATGAAGATGTGAATGCGGTGCCCCCAGCAGCGAGCATCTATGTTGACGGAACAAAGTGTTCAGCACTAATTGACACCGGCTGCTCGCGAACAATCATTGATGCAGATCGATGCCGGTCTTGGAGGAGAGCGATTGTGAACGTGATGACGATTGGAGGCATGTCTCGTCTGTGCTGCGGTGACGGAATGGTAACTGTGTCCACGGAGGAAGGTAGTTCTGCAAAAATCAGCGTGCTGGTGGTACGTGGTAAACCACTAGGATTTGACCTGCTCTTGGGGATCGACGCTATAAAAGCACTGGGAGGCATGGTTGTTGGACCAACAGGATCGGTACAATTCGGCAACAAGGAAATTGTCAAGTGTGCAGCCATTTTCATCAATGAACCCGATGTCACCGTAACTTTCAACCATCGGAGCCGGGCTTGGATCGTTGCATGGAAGTGGTCAGAGGGGCGCGCACCGGAGGCACTAGACAATAGGGTGGCGGAATATCCAGTAGTGGCAAGGATCCAGGAGGACTACGAGCGGGAGCTCCGCACATGAATGAGCAATAGCTGGCTTGTGCCATACAAAGAGGATGAACCGAGACCCCCCCCAAGCGCTGATTCCCCAGATGGCCGTACTGCAGCAGCACAAATCTAAAGTACGTCTAGTGATGGACTTTCGACGGCTCAACTGTCATGTTGATGTTTTCACAGCCAACGCAGCAAAATTGCGTGAATGGCAGCAAAAGGTTCCAATGTATCCCTGTTGGACCTTAAGAGGGCATATCTTCAGGTGCGTGTCCAGAAGACAGTGTGGCCGTTCCAGATCGTGAAGATTGGCGGGCTGAGATACTGCCTGACACGTTTAGGGTTTGGCTTTAATGTGGCTCCTCTCATCATGAAAGCCATTGTCAGCGCGGCGCTGTCGCAGGAGGAGGCTGTGAGCTACGCGGAGTCTGCTTACATCGACATCTATCTCAACGAAGATGTTATGCCCGCGACCCGCGTTAGAGAACACCTAGCTAAATTTGAATTTTTAGTGTAAGGACCCAGCACGAGTGTTGGGGTTGGCAGTCGCGATGTAACACGGTAAATTGCGGTGGAAGCGAGGAAGCATGGTTCCAGACCCTCCCGATATTGTCACGCGACGGGCAGTGTTCTCTTTATGCGGGAGGCCTGTGGGACACTTTCCGGTGAGTGGTTGGCTCCGTCTGGCTTACAGAGTACCCAAGAGGAGGGCAAGCTCGGTCACAAAGGGCTGGGATGATGAGACGAGGGACAACTTGCTGCAGCGTATGATATCTCAGACTGTGGACTCTGTGCGGCGAGACGATCCAGCCCATGGAGATTGGTGTGTAGATGGACGGGAACTGAACGCGTGGGTCGATGATAGCTCCTTAGCGATCGGAGTAGCATTGGAGAGACACGAAACAATGCTTGAGGATGCCTGCTGGCTTCGACCTGAAAACGACACCAAATATATTAACCTAGCCGAACTGGACGCTGTGTTAAAGGTCATCAATTTAGCTCTCCAATGGCGATGCAAGGTGCTGCACGTGAAAACAGACTCGGTGTGCGCGCACCATTGGGTATCGGATACTCTGAGTGGAAGAACGCGAGTGCGTACCAAAGCAGAAATGTTTATCAGAAGGCGACTGAAAACTCTTAAAAAGCTTAGTTGACCAGAGGTGTACTGAGGAAGGGCTGCTGACAGAACGTGTTGACTAGAGGTGTACTGAGGAAGGGCTGCTAGTTGTGTGTGTGTGTTCGTTTTTTGTTTTTTTTTGTCAACTGAGGCTACCCAATTGTCTGGAGACTGGGCTACTACTCTTGTTCTACAACAGTACCTCAGATTACTACTATTATATTGAGAGTAGCTCGGGTGGTGAATGGCTTGCAAGCTCGGCTAGCAAACCTTTACGGGTGAGTTCGAGTCTTGTGCTACATCTAAGCAAAAAAAGCTTAGTAAATTATTACTACTATTTAACTGAAATCGCTCCTCACTGAGGTCCCCAAACTTGTGATTTATACAACACTAAGTCAAGATAATAAAATATACAGATAAAAGTTTAAGTAACTTGTTTATTCAATGTAAATATGAATTTCTCATTCATTTTGTACGTTCAGAACAAACACTTTCAGAAACATTTGTCACTGCAAAGAAAAAAAGAGAACCAACCAGAAGAATGAAAAGCGTTTGATAAAGCCACACATTAGCTATAATACCTATGCTCTTAAAAAAAACTGATGGCGGGAAACGATTGAGCCACTTATTTTATGCATTTCCGTGAACGTTAAGCTAAGTATTTAATTTGATCAGTGTGAACTCCTTTAACTGTAACATTACGATATACAATATTCCCAGTATTTTTCAAGATGTTAACATTGAATAAATAATATAGAATAAATAACATGGAATAAAAGAAGCCAAGTGTGATGGTCACCAAATACCGATGAAATAAAAGCGAGTAGAAATATGCGAATCCACGAAAAATTCTAACAAAAAGTATATGCACACTCTAGAAAATGAGATGCAGAAATTTCTTTCGGACTTCAAAATACAGACGAACTGTTAAATCGTGACTAGAAGACCAGATCTAATATTAATTAACAACAAGAAAGGAACTTATCACCAAGTGGGTTTTGTTGTTCCAGCGAACCATAAAGTGAAGACGAAAAAATAGACAAATACCAAGATCTTGACGGAGAGCTAAAAGAGCTGTGGAATATGATTGAGTAGATTTCTTTGTTTAATGACATATCAATCTTCGGGGTTAAAGTGGTTCATACCTTTCCTAAAAATATTAATCTGAAAGTGAACGTAATAATGCAACTGGATATCGAACTCGCTTACTTCGAGGCTGCAGTTCAACACTTTAACCATTACACAAGTGAGACTCGTCCAGTAGAGTATGACATTTGTAGTCAGTGCCCTTAGAATGGTCCTTAATGGCTTAAAAAAAGACTGGGAGAACCAGAGATCAGAGAAAGAATTGAGACCATGTCGATCACAACATTGTTGAAATCGGCTTGAAAACTGAGAAGAGTTCTGGAGACCTGAGGAGACTTGCTGTCACTCAAACTTCAGTGAAAGACAACCAATGAAATCTAGTGTGAAAAACTCGCAAGGAGTATTCGGACTTATTCGCCGAAGACTTTTGATTATCGAATTAATATGAATTCTTTTTCTTTTATTATTTTTGTATTGCTGTAATAATCAAGAATTTTCAAGTCTTCCACTCGAAAATTCTCATCGTAGAGCACCAGCTATTTAGTAACATTAATTTTGTCTATAGAAGTTGACTAACACTAACTTTAGAGGGATGGGGTGGGGAGAAGGAAGAAATATTGGATAACTTTTTGCCAGTTTGGTAGCCCGCACGTAGAGGTCGCAAATTGAAATACATAAAGTTTCTTGATTATCGAACATGATGTCTGCGTAATTCTTTTTTGGGTATTGCTGTGACAATCAAAAATTTTCAAGTTGTCCCCTCGAAAAATCTCGTCATGCGGATCACAACTGAAATTACTAAAAACTAATGGATAAAGATTCACCCACAAATACCTGATTATAAAAGTAGATAGCTGGACCTAAACTAACTTAAACCTTAAAGAGAGGGAGAGGAAAAAGTGTTTGGACTGTATGCAAAACTCATTCAAACTTGGCGGTAAATATAAATAAACAAAAAATGAAGGTGTTGCTTAGCCATAAAACTTTCAGCTTAGTCTGATGCGAAAAATGTCTAAATATTTTTAACCGTAAAAATTAAATAAAAGAAAAAAAACTAGCAGCAAAAATAAGAATGTAAATTTAACCCAAAAATTCTGATCAAAATAAAAATAAGTGGAATTTAAGGTAAAACTAAGGAATTTTAAAGACATGAATATCTTTTTATGCCCAAGTCCCCAAAGGGTCTTCTTCCTTGAAAGAATACCAGGTCAAATCTGTGACAGAAGTACAGGTTATAATCAACCCTTGGGTCTGGTATAGCAGATCTGAGTTTCATGATTGACATGATTCCCTTATCGGAATCTATCGGCATCCTGCGAATGTTGGTTCTTCTATTTTCAAACAAATACCAAAGCAACAATGCATCTGAGAGACACCAAAGGGGAAAATGGACTAAAGAAGACAACAAAATGTAATTCACCGTTATTCTAAAAGCAACCCTTCACAAAGAGGTTATAGGAAATGAATGATCGAAATTTAAGCCAAATCCGCTCAATTTAATACAAGTTAAAGACTTGCCAACTAAGCAAGAATGATTTTAAAAGAAAGGCTGGTTTTCTTACCATGAGATATTAGAAATAGGCGAACAAGTAAGACTGTAAGAATATAAACAAGAAGAGCACACTAAACGAGCTGAAAGAGAAACTATTGAAAATACTGAAAACCAAAATATCACAGAACCCCGTACCATAACATCAATGTTAACACAACATGAAATGGACAATGCAGAGTTAATGTAGAATCAAGGCCAAAAAGAAGGTGACATTACCATCCCTGAAGAATCAAGACTGGAAAAAATAGATTGTTAAAAAATATCCCCACAGATAACATCAAGGAACTAAATTATTTAATTTATGCCGCAGCGAAACTAGTCTGTGATAAAATTGGTATTCCCCTGAGGAACCCGAACAGAAATAGAAAACCTGGATTGGAAATGGGGCTAGAAGTACAAATACAGAAACTTCGACAACAAACGAAAGTACAAAGAAAGGACCCTACACAAAGACACAAAGAAATGGGCAGAAGAAAGATAACAGCAAACAAAACTAACAATACATCTAGAAGAAATAAATCAAAAAGCAATTGGCGAAAAAAGGGGATTCAAAAGATATCGGGACAGGGTCAAGCAACATAAACAGAACAGGACCTTCTAAAATAACGAAATGAAATTCTACTAACAAGTCGGTGGAAAAATCACTTGGATAAATAAGCAAAAGAAATAAAATAACTTTGGAGCGAGATAAAAGTACAGAAAGAACACTATAGAAAAACCGAGTAGATAAATAACATGAAAAAAGAATTAAGAGAACTGGAAGAAGGTCCTGAGCCAATGTACACATGGACATACTAAAAACAACACTCAAAGAAGTATCAATTTGGAAAATACCTTGCAATGATGGCATACATGCATTCCAGTTTGAAAAATTCAAGTCTATCCAGATTGGCTCAGCAACTGAGTAAATGCCAAGAAGGAGCAAGCATACAAGAATGGATGACAAAGAGGAAGAACATAAGACGTATCATCCCGGGAGACTCACTTTCGTCATTGCTATTTGTTATAGCAATGATGCTCTCCAATTGGTTACTTACTTAGGAAATGCACAAGGGTTACAGTTCATAAAATCATAAGGAAATGTATATGGATGATATCAAGATATTTGTCAAAAATAGAAAAGAACTAGAAACCTTGATACGAGCCCAGTCGGCTTGGGATGTAGAATACACTGACTGCATATCTGCAGAAGAGTAAGACCCCCACCTCTGAACGAGTGTCCTGGATATGACATTAAACCATCTGATGGCCACCCTACAGTCCCGGCGCTGTGGGGGCAGTGAATTGCCCTTTCCTTTCCATTGCTCCCAGGTCCACTCTGACCAGGAATGTAGCACCTGATAGGGTCTTATCTATCGTTCAAATAGAACAGTTTGAAATTTAAACTATGTGCAAGCAAATGACTTACCTTAAATCGTATTGTTTGAAATAGAACTGTTGACCATTTACCTGTGTAAACAAATTACTAATGTTTGATTGAAATGTTAGTGATACGCAGTAATACTTGGAACCATTCAACTGTGGTCAAATAAATGAATAGCTCAGGCTCGTTTTAAAATGTTATCGACAAAATGTATTTACAAACCGTATGTAATACATATGTATAAAGAGGATTTGGTATTAAATAATATACAACGGTTGCTATGCTATAAAACCCAACTCAACCAAACAAAACCAAAGCCTAACACACATTATAAGAAAATACAGCCTGGATATAGGAATGGAATTTGGCATAGAAAAATGTGCAATGCTCATGATGAAAAGTGAGAAAAGAGAAACCACGAAAGGAACAGAACTGCCAAATTAGGAAAGCATCAGAACGCTTGGGGAAAGGGGAAAATTACAAGTACTTGGAAATATTGGAAGCAAACACCATCAAACAGAGATGAAAGAAAAAAGTAAGAAAAGATAACCCCAGAAGGACAATAAATTTTTTCGGAACCAAGTTCTGCGGTAGAGAACTCATCAAAGGAATAAATACCTAGGCATCCACCATCTAAGGTACTTAAGATCATTCTTAAAATGGACAAAAACGAGGAATACAATTGGTGTTTCTTAGTTTCTACCGACAATGAGCTTCATGAAATGATATGGAAATATACAAAGCAACAATGGCAAATTTACCAAATGAAAAAAGCCGCGGATATTTAGCAGTATATGACAACTAGAGTTCATAAAGACTAATTTTAACCACAAATGATTCAACATCGGAAGTTAACACGAAACCGTTAAAAATAATCAGCCATAGCATTTTGCATTCATCAGCACATACCACAATAGAGTTTACACAGGAAACAAGTCGCTTTCTAACTTCTAACACAAAACCTTAACAACCACTCCTGTGATTCTGCTCCACTAGTACGTTTGCTTTGAAGAAATGAAAAAAAGAGAGTGAGAAAAGTGCCTGATATCCATAATGGTCATTATGCACCAAAAGCAAAATTCTTGTTATGTTTGGCTTGCCCGGGGCCGCCACAAATTAATTCAAAGATTAGATATAAAATATATCAGAGGATGACCAAAAAATATATCAGTCGATGCATTATATTCAAAACAACAAAGATGAAAATGATAACCTGAAAATATATAGAACAGGATAAGGAAGTGCACACATCACAAAACTAGAGTAAACGCAGCTTCATAAAGATGTGACACGAGGTCAATTATTTTAAAGCAGATGACAGCTGGTTTGAATTAAGAATTTTCTGTCTCCAAGATCGATTGCCGCAAAAAATGAACAGAATTCAGTCTGTTCTACTATTTACCCATGGCTCGAAGAAGTAATATATTCATGTCTATCCGAGAAGTATTAGCGTGAAAATAAAGTCTCGTCCAGGATTGAAACTCAAGTATCCGTGTCCATTTCCTACGACGACAACTGAAAATATAAGAACGTATGTATATTTCATATGCATTGTTAATGATTTATCTATTTAAAACTGAAAATAATTCTATTATCGAATTGCTTTGTAAATTATTGTTCGGTAGAAATGCATAGTACATTTTTATACTGTAAAAAGGTATTACGAATCAAGAAAGTGAGATTACCATTTGTGAGAAATTCAGACAAGTGTTATGCACAGAATAAGGTATCATCATTTTTACACATCAAGTCATATTTTCTGTGACTGAATCGATAATATTGATAAGGGAAATTCTGATTTTTTTTTTGTCAGCATATTTCTGAAACCAAACTGAACAGAGATATATGTAAACGAGCAACGTAATTAAAACAGAAAAAGTTTGAATCTTTCACATTTAACTAAATTACTTTGTCAAGTGTGAACGATTCAATCCTTATCTTACAACAGGTTTGGATTAAAAATTTCTACACTTACTTACAGTTTATTTGGAACTAGTTCCCTCGTCTTTGTCACAGCGTTTTAACTGCTGAATACTCCGTCTCCGCTTTCATGCATGTAAACAAATATTCATACCACGTATGTATTTACTCCTCTGCATGAGCAGGATGTGACATATGATCAATATTGAAAGCAAAGTTTTGCAGGTTTGAATTCCAAGTTTTCCTTCTTCTATACCGGTTGCCATAACAAGGTTAAAGAGTTCAGTCAACCTGACTATTTATTCATAGCTAGAGAGAGAAAAGAATTAAATGCATACCTTTCCCAAGGGTATTAGGGCTATGGGAAAAGCAAACACCCTCTTCCAAGATTTGAACATGGGTAACCATACCCATTTCATACGGCAATAGCCATGATACCACAACCACTTCCATATCATGTAAGTATATGATATTTTGGATTGAGGTAGTAAGATTGTGTTGCGCTAATTTTTAAATAAAAAATGCCCTGCTTACTTTCGAAATACTGACTTTTACCTAGATTTAGACAACGTCTACAGGTATCAGAGGCCAATAGGAAACTACCTTAGCCCCCAAAGCAAACCTAAGGATAGCTATTTATACCATGTAGATTTTACAGATTTAATGAGGACATGATTATATTAACTACTAAGCAAATAAAAAAGTCTGTTCTACAAATCTTCCAAGTGGGAAGGGCTTGTCGAAACTCTAGCAATTATATGCTATAGACAGGATGTGACACAAGGTCACAAAGCTGGTTTGAAGACATAGTTTTCCTTCTCCAAGAATGGTTGTTCAACCAAGGCTAAAGATCCAGTTTATCAGACTATTTTCCCATTAGTTAGATGGGAAAACAGAAGGATTCATGCCTGTCCCAAGGGCATTATAGCGAAGTGAAATGCAAATAGCCTCGCTCAGGATATGAACTTGGTTCCCTGATTCTATTTCCAAAGATGATAACCGTTAGATTAAGCACACCTTAAAAAACGTAATTCCTTTCTTGATTAGTCAAAGAACTTTTCAACAAATCCTCGTATATATATATATATATATATATATATATATATATATATATATATATATATGTATATTTAGGCAGCATTTCTTCGTTAATGCAAATTTCATTAAACATAATAGACATTTTATGTCTACATATTTTCTTTTGGATCCGTTCGAATTCCCGTATTACTTTTATTGTATTCTGGGGGAATTGATTTATGTATTGTCCATAGTTGCATGTATCCCTAGTACTTTCTGCCCGACTTTGGGCCATCATCAGGGGAGGATCTACTACAAAAGTGATGTAACTTTTGTTTTAGCATATTACCACTGTGCAAGGGCGTCTCCGCCGTTGAAGGTTTTGGCGTTTGTTTTTGAATGTGATTCTATATTTAGTGCCAGTAGCTAAAGACATTTAAGTACATTAGCACTGGTTTGAAAATTAATTCTATTAAGTGTCGGCTGCAGGTTTCTGATATGTAATGCTTCAAGAATCTGAAGTTTTTGTTTATTATTTTGATGTTCTAATATTGTTGTGTTGTCGGTGAGAATTTTCCGTTGTTGTGTTGTTGGGCATGAATGTTTTTTTAAATGCTGAGCTATTGAACTTGTGTCTGAAAGGTGCATTGTAAGTCTCCTCGACAGGGTAGTTGAGGTTAAACCAACATATATATTATTATTATCAGAGATACAATCTCCTAAAGGACATTTAAATTTATATATAACGTTGGTTTTTTGCAAAATTCCAATCGAGGGAGAGGAATTATTTCTAATGACTAGATTCGAGGTTTTAAACTTATTATAATATATAACAAGTTTTATTTTTTTATTAGGATCAGTGGGGAGTATGTTTTTGTGAATCAATGTTTTCAAGATTTTTTCATCGGATCTGTAATTGTAGTGCATTTGGTTACGATAAAAATGTTTGATATATGTTTGTTGGCTGGATGGAGTAGTACACTGTTTATTTTGTTGGTTAACATTTTTGATCATACGTTTAATTTGTTCATCAACAATATAGTTAGGAAACCCATTGTTGATGAGAGCCTGTTTTATGTTTTCTACCTCTTTATAAAATATTGTTTTGGAGGAGGAGATTAGTTTGGCACGGGATATTAGATTATGAATAATTGCTTTTTTATATCTGAAGGGGCATTCACTTTTAAAGTTGAGGGTACAGGAGTTATTACTAGAGGGTTTTTTGTAAGTGGAGGTAGTGAAGTTATTATTTTTGTTAGCATCAATGAGAACATCTAAAAAGGAAATTTTATTGTTTTTGTTAAGTTCATGAGTAAAGTTAAGGACTGAATTGTTTTGGAAGGTGTCTTGTAGTATGTTGATTTCGTTAATATTATTAGTAAGAATAAGGATGTCATCAACATATCTTAGGTATATTGGTGGTTTTTTTTGTGCTATTAAAAATTCTATTTTCGAGATCGGACATGTAGAAATTACTGAAAATTGGGCCTAGGACAGACCCCATAGATACGCCATCAGTCTGAACGTAAATATTTCCAAGATGGTCATAAAATGGAACTTCAATAGTACATGTTAAGAGTAGTTTTCGAAGTATATTAGAGTTGATTTTAAGAGGAGGAAGAGATGGGTTATTATAAATATTATTTATAATAATATCAATTGTTTCATTAACAGGTACATTAGTAAATAAATTTTCTACATCGAGTGAGGCTAATATACCATTATTGGGTTTAATTGTATGAAGAACTTGAATTAATTCATGTGTAGATTTTATGTTGTATTTGCTAGGTAAGTATGGTGAAATAAGCTGTTTTATTGTTTTTGTGAGTTGATAAATTGGTGTAGGTATTTGTGATATAATAGGGCGTAGAGGATGATTAGGTTTATGTATCTTTACGGTCCCGTAAAGATAGCCGGGTTTATAATCCCCAATTATTTTGGGTAGTTTTATGCTATTAAGTTCGGCATTATTAGCAGTGATTAGTTTATCAATTTTTGATTTTAGTTGGTTGGTGGGATTCTTATTTAATTTTTTGAATTTTGTATGGTCATCGAGGATATTTTGTAGTTTTGAATCACTGCTAATAATAAGTTCGGCATTATTAGCAGTGATTCAAAACTACAAAATATCCTCGATGACCATAAAGATATGCAATGAAATTTGCATATATATATATATATATATTGTAGAATTTACTCACTACATCATGTGCGTGTGTATATGAGAGAGAGAGAGAGATACTGAAAAAAAAACAATATATATATATATATAGAGAGAGAGAGAGGGGCAGGCAATAAATAAAACTAAATCATACTGTCAAACTGATGTAACGCGATTATTAATGAGCTTCTTGAGCTTGCCAAACCGTAAGTGAAGTGAGTTTGATCCTCACCGGGTATTCCACCATCGTGACCTTGTGCCAGAAAAGTGAAGCTCAGAAATACAAGGACATGCAGTCGATCTTCAATTTTTCTTTCCTTCCTTTCAAGAGGAAGATGAGTCATAAATGAATCACTATCGTTCGTCAAATTTAGTTAACTTGGCCGTAGTCAAGAAAGACTGTTGCCTTCATTCAAGGTAATGACCGTGGTGATGTGAAGCTAATGAAAAGAGAAAGATAATAGAAAATCAGGTTGACCGGATGCATAACAACTTTCCTTTTCACCTGGCAGCAGAAGGTTTTAACACTGTAAGCAATGGTTTAAGTGACATCTAATGGCCGAACTTGTCATTTGTGTTATTTATGACAGAGTCAGTAGAACAGAACAAAAATTGAGACAAACGGACGGCACCACTGAGCCATCGATAAGCGAACTATTGATAACACGTGTGTTGCGTTTGGTACCCGCATGGATCGACGAATCTTACGGATGGCTCCCGGCGTTTACTCACAACCCCCAGGGGCTAATGTTGTTGTCTAAGCATGTAGAATCCAATTCTGCTTACGTCCCAGTGCCTTTCTTGTTCGATTGTCGGTTGGGAAGCGTTCATTGGCAGAATGTGATTAGTACGTAATTGCTGAGGTAATTGGGACAATTGTGCGACTTGCCCACAGAAAGGCATCGCATTAGTAGACCTTAGACAGAGTGAAAAGGTGGGGTTAGTAGTAAGCAGACTCTGGGTGGAAGGATAGACTTCTTTAGCAGACGTTAAGTTTAAAATCTGTCATAGCTAAAATCTTAAGAAGATGAATTAAGCAAAATTGATGATGATGATGATGGTCATAATAATGAGAGGAAGCAGAAACGAACATAGGGGTGTTTGAATATGGATTTATTTCGTTTAGTTCTTATGAAGAAAAACTGTCGTAAAAAAATCTTAAATACAACCAGAACCCCAATAAATTAAACAAACGTAGATATTTGAACCATTACCTCTGTTTGTAGTACTTGTACTACTGCATTCAGTTGTTCTATGTTTGTCAGTTTAACCTCTGTCTCAGCCAAGATTGTATTTACTATTCTGTCGCATCCCTTATTTACAGTTGGATACCATCCTTTACTAATCATTTTACCTGAGTCAAGAGCTTGATACGGTTTTCTTATATGAAATTATTGAACAGATTAGATTGAGAGAATTTTTTAAAGTGTGTAAGCAGTGCTCATAAGCACGATCTTTTGTATTTCAGATAAAGATAGATTTCCAGAGAACTCATAAATTTGTGCACCAGGATTCTCCTTAACCGTTTCCAGCGTTCCTATTACTACTAGATTAATGGTTTAGTTGATATTCCACATTCTTGGAATTTCTATTTTTAGTTCCTTATATTTTGAAAAGTTATCGAATTCTTATACAGATATGTTTTTATTGTATGGAATGGTCATGTCTTTGAGATCGCATTTTTTATCTTTAATAATTATAATTGGTTGATTTGATTATGATTCAATTCTTTGCTTTGATATGAATGGTCCTTAGGGCGTTGTTTGTGCTGCTATTAGAATAGATTCAGTTTCTCTCTTAAGGTTTCCCTTTTCTAGCCACGTCCACGTTTTCTTGCGCCTTTACTCAGTATTCTAACCGATCTCAACATTGTTGTGGTCTGGATCGTCTCGATTCTTCCCCTTATTTCCAGTTCCTTCAGCCTTCAAGGCTTTTGGAGACCGTCACTCATGGTTCACAACTTTTTTTATTCTCTGGCAACGTCCAAGTACTTGTCTATCTTTTCGCTTTCTTTTATTTTGACTCTATGGTCAACCAGAACGAAAAAATCCTCTTGATGACAAGTTATTTTCTGCTTGTTAATAAACACTAGGTCTGGTCTACTGGCCGGGATTAGGTGATCCGACTTTTATCCCCAAATCCCAGATGACTTCATGCGTCTTGTTTTATATGACGGATTCTAGTTTATGCAAATACCATTTGTTAATATAGTCAAATTTTAATCTCTTGCATGATTCCAAGTGGATCACTTACCCACTCAGTTGTGCTTAGTCTTGTACTCCTTTTGTGCTAGTTTTCTGTGTTCACTTATTATGTGATGAACTATTTCATCTCTATCTCAACAAAACCAACGCTTACTGTTTATTGCTTATTAACAGTTTTCGTTTTGATATAATTGTTCTTTATGGCATTATTTTGTGCTGCTA
Organism: Sepioteuthis lessoniana; assembly: GCA_963585895.1. Classification (NCBI taxonomy): domain Eukaryota; kingdom Metazoa; phylum Mollusca; class Cephalopoda; order Myopsida; family Loliginidae; genus Sepioteuthis; species Sepioteuthis lessoniana. Next base: position 48,862,089 of record OY757916.1, read on the forward strand.
TTAAAAGCGATTCCGTTTCTCGCCTGAGGTTCCCCTTTCTTAGCTCTTTTCGTGTGCAATTATTATTATTATTATGATACATTTGCATATTTACAGAAGATGTCTGGTGTTTATCGTTGAAGAGTGAGAACAGCAGTTTTTCTTAAATCTCCAGCATCTTCTCAAAATCCTCGCAGACGTCAACAAAATTGTGGTCTGAACAGTATCAATTCTTACACGAATTTATTAAACATCGAACCTTATTTTTAGTATTTGTATTACAGTTCCAAATCTATCAACTATTATGGGCACGACTGGATACGAAAGGTGATCCACTGGGAATCGTGCAAGAGATTAGAATTTGACCATACTAACAAATGATATATACACAAACTAGAATCGGTCATAGACAATGAGACACACAAATTTTATGATAAAAACGGATCACCTAATCCCGTCCAGAAAATCTGACCTAATGTTAGTTAACAAGAAAAAAATTGCCATCTAATGGATTTTTCCATTCCAGCTGACCACAAAGTGAAAAGATAGACAAATACTTGAACCTTGCAGGAGAGTTAAAATCTGTAGAACATGAGGGTAAAGAAGTAGTTTCACCAATTGTAGTTATTGTGCTTAAACAGTTCCAATAAGCTGGGGGAAAAGGCTAAAGAAAATAGAAATCAGATGAAGAATCAAGATCATCCAGATCAATGTATTGTTGAGATCGGCTAGAATACTTTTGGAGATCTAAGAAGACTTTGCTGTCACTCAGACTCCATTGAAAAACCACCAGTTAAAACTGGTGTGAAAAACTTGCGAGAAGTAAAATAGTAAGGACAGAGGGATGGAATTTGGCCAAGAAAAATGCGCCATGCTAATAATGAAAAGCGAGAAACAACACATGACGAATGGAATGGAAATACCAAATCAAGAAAAAATAAAATGCTTGGTGAAAAGGAATCATACAAATACTTAGGAATATTGGAAGCTGACACTATCAAACAAGTGGAGCTGAACGAAAAAATTAAAAAGGAGTATCTCAGAACAAGAAAGCTACACGAAACCAAACTAAATATAAAAGGGATAAATACCTCGGCTGTCTCCCTCATAAGATACTTGGGATCATTCTTGAAGTAGATTTGAGAAGAACTTAAACAAATAGACCGGAAAACAAGAAAACTAATGACCATACATAAGGCGTTATGTCCCAGAGATGACATTGACAGACTATATGTGTCAAGAAAAGAAAGAGGAAGATTACTTACCAGCATTAAAGACAGCGTTGACTCATCGATATAACGACTCAACGATTACATAAAAAGCGTGGAGGAAGACTGATTATAGCCATCAGAAACAATACTGACAACACAAGGATCAACAAAACAGAAATAACTAGAAAACAAAAATGGAAAGGAAAACAAATCTATGGAAGTTTTAAGCGACAAACAAGCGACATCTCACACGAGAAAACGTGGACATGGCTAAGAAAAGGAAGCCTTAAGAGAGAAACTGAATCTATTCTAATAGTAGCACAAAACAACGCCATAAGGATCATTCATATCAAAGCAAGAATAGATAAGATGCAACAAAACAGCAGATTAGGTTGTGGTGATTGGCAAGAAACGATCAATCCCATAATAAGCGAATGCAGCAAGCTAGCATAGAAAGAGTTTAAGCATAGACACGACTTGGTGGGGAAGGTGATCCATTGAGAATTGTGCAAGAAATTGAAATTTGACCATACAAACAAATGGTATATGCACAACCCAGAATTTGCCTTGGAGAATGAGACGCACAAACTCCTCTGGGATTTTGAGATACAAGCGGATCATCTAATCTCAGCCATACGACCAGATCTAGTAATTAACAATAGCAACAACAACAACAAAAAGAGAACTTTCCGAATTGTGGACTTTACTGTCCCGGTTGACCGCCGAGTAAAATCGAAACAAAGCGATAAGTACCTGAATAGAATTTATTTCTAAGAAAAAATCAAACCGACCACGTGCAGCACTTGATTTGGCCAGAGTGGAAAAGGGAGAAGTAATCCCAGACAATACGGCACCAAAAAGCTACCCTCACTATTTGTCGAGAACTACTATTGGGACCCTCAGTACGAATTCGTGGACCAACTGAAAAGGCACGAAAAATAGCCAGCAAAAGAGTTTCGTCTCTTGCTTCTTGAATAGCCGATGAGTATTTCAAACTGTCAAGTCAAGAAGCTTCCCAAGAAATAAAACCAAAATCAAACGAAAGTACGAATTTGGAGACCAACTGTAAAGGCACGAGAAAAAAAAATAGCCAGCGGAAGGGTTTCGTTGCTCGCTTCTTGAACAGCCGATACGTATTTCAACAGGCCACTTCCGAAAAAATAAAAGTAAAATTAAACGGAAGTCGACTACTGAAATTCTTCCAAGTTAAACAACTGAAAAAAAATTCAGCCGAGAATTCTTCTGAAAAGAACTTCAAAGAAAACTCGAAATTAAATGAAAACTGAAACATTTCGACAAAACTAAAAAGAAAAGAAAATTACTCAAATTCAAAGCACACTTTCTCAGATAAGTTTCCGCAAACTGCACTAAAATTTGCAACACTTTATCTTTTCTATCACTTTCTTTCTTGTCTTTTGTATAAAATTCCTTTTTAAAAACTTATTGTCTGTGTTATCTTTTCAAATCAGTATTCAAACTAGAAAGCTGCGGAACTTACCGTTTGAACTTACCGTTTAAAATTACACACTAAAGCCCCCTAAAAATCTAAAAACCCAGTTAAATACTAAACTTGGCTTTAGCGTCATTATCTTCATATTAAATTTCAAATATTAAATTTTTACGGGTGAAAATGAAAAGCTTGGACTTGCCAGAGACTGAAAAAACTGTGGAACATGAAGGAGACTGTGATACCAATCGTAGTTGGTGTCCACGGAACAATCCCCCAGAACCTAGAATAGAGACTCGATGAACTGGAAATAAGAATAAAAAATGAAACCAACCAATCCTCAGCACTACTAAAATCAGTTAGGATACATAGATTTATAATTATAAATGAAAACTGAAAGTTCGTTTTTAAGATTCTTCTTTTCTTTTTTTCACTTATTTGTTGTCTTTTGTTACAGAAGATTTTTAGAAATACAAAAGTTTTAAAAAGTACTTGCATTATATAAACTAGTTAGAACAAAACTGATAATACGCGCCAACACCTTAACCACTTGAGCAATTTATCAAAAGAAATTCATCATGAAATAAGTGAATTATAAAATCTAAAAGGTAGATGTAACTCCGAGTATCATTCTTGAAATAAATCAATATTTCATTTACAAAAAAAAAGGCTGATTAAGTAATCATTCCTATTTACCACAGGACCTGTTTGCTTAGTGGTCGAATTAGTTGTGTATTTCCCAAAGGCGTCAGTGATTAGATAAAAACTAGGTTTTCTAATTTTGATTTTCAAAGAATGTAGGTAGGGTGTCCTCAATTAGAAAAGAGACACAATACAGTCCTCTTACTCCCATTTTTCCAATTTGACCTTATGCTAGAATACACTAATCTAAGTAAATACCTCTAAAACAAACTCAGTGAATGTCTACATCACGAACGGAACAGTATGTTCTACTAGCTAGTGTATTAGTCTGTGTTATTTTTATCCCTAAAAGTATAATATTCTTACGTTGTTACTGTACACTACAAATTTCACCTTGTTATAATCTTAAGTTTTATATACATATATATGTGTGTGTGTGTGTGTACAATTACAATAAATATAAAATGTTAATTTGAAAAGTCAATTTTCTTTTAAACAAAATATATCAAGATTCTTGTCAAACTTTAGACTACCCAAACAGATATTATTAGAAATTATTTGTTACTGAATTCTTCAACATTTAAATTCTGTAATCCTGGAAACAAAAATAGGAATATGTATCTCTCCAAAAATCTGAACACCAAGTATACATATTCATGTAATTTCATTTTTGGTTGTAGAAGTGTTGCAGTTTTGTGCTTAAGTAGAGTGCATGTTATTACATATATTTACTTAACAATGTTAGCACGTCGTTTTTTCAAGTTTCTTTAACACTTTAAAATCCAAAAGAATCTAAAATAAAAAATAACGCTCGTCTTGTCTGAAGATTTTTCCGTCCCTTTCGTACATCTACACACATACAGACACACACACATATATATAGGAACAAAGTAAGTAGGTTAATCAAGTAATAAAAAGTACTTATTTCTTATAATTAATCTCCTTGACTTGTTAGGGTGCTTAATCATGGACAAATCCATCAGACGCTACAAACATATCTCAATAATGGTGATCATAAAAAGATAACGCATAGTGGGGTGGTGAAGAGACTTATTGTCGCTTGATCTTGAGGGAGACCCATAAAATATGATTTGGGGGAAAATTCAAAGAGTAAAAAATTAGAAGAATTGAAAATCAAAGAAGAAATTTGACTATCTAGCCTCGAGCATTGTTGATATCTGCCAGAATACCGAAAAGAGTTCTGGAGACCCGAATAGACTGACTGTCACTCAAACTCCTGTGAACGACTATCAACTGCCACTGGTGTGAAAACTTCTGAAGAGTAAAATAATAATAATAATAATAATAATAATAATAATAATAATAATAATAAACCTGGACCTGGCTAAGAAAAGGAAACCTTAAGAGAGAAACGGAACAACGCCATAAGGACCAATCATATCAAAGCGAGAATTGATAAGACGCAACAAAACAGTAAATGTAGGCTATGGGGTGACAGAGACGAAATGATCAATCACATAATCAGCGAATGCAGCAAATTAGCACAGAAGGAGTATAAGGCGAGACACGACTAGGAAATGTGCAAGAAATTGAAATTTGACCATACTAATAAATGGTATATGCACAACCCAGCACCTGTCCTAGAAAATGACACACATAAACTCCTATGGGACTTTAACATACAAATGGATCACCTAATCCCAGCCAGAACACCACACCTTATAATAATCAAGAAAAAAAAAGAGAACTTGCAAAATTGTCGACTTTGCTGTCCCGGTGGACCACAGAATAAATCTGAAGGAATGTGAAAAAAAGGATAAGTACCTCGACCTTGCTAGATAATTGAAAAAGCTGTGGAACATGAAAGTGACGATTGTGCCAATTGTGATTGGTGCTCTTGGCACAATAACTAAAGCATTATTAAAAGGCCTGGAGGACTTAGAAGATGGCGGACGGGTAGAGACTATCCAAATGACAGCATTGCTGGGAACGGCCAGAATCCTGAGACGAGTCCTGGAGATTTGAGGAGACTTGCTGTCACTCAAATCTCCAATGAAAAACCATCAGTTAACACTGATGTGAAAAACTCTAAAGGAGTAAATAATAATAATAATAATAATAATAATAATAATAATAATAATAATAGAGGACTTGGAAATAAGAAGACGACCATCCAAACTACTGCATTGTTAAGACCGGTCAGAATACCGAGAAGAGTCCTAGAGACTTGATGAGACTTGCTGTCACTCAAACTCCGGTGAGAAACCATCGGCTAACGCTAGAGTGAAAAACTCGAAAAGTAGTAGATAATAATATGGACGATTAGAGTTTTATGGAGTCTTTTTCCGACTTGATATGCATAACACGAAAAGTAAGGATCAGATTTAGTATTATACTTACACTATAAATTAAACACTTCAATAAAACCAAGAAAAAGTTTTAGAATTTTCAAAGTAAATATAATAAAAACATGCCCCGAAGTTCTAGTAGTAACCACATTAATTTTAGTAATCGTAGATCGAGTTGTGATTGACTTATATATACGATGTCAGACAAACGAACAAAAAATATTTGATGGATTATAGTAAGAAAATTATAAAATAATACTGAGAAGGGTGCTGCAGTACCGAAGAGACTTACTGACTCTTAATCTCCAGATAGAGTATGATCTCCATGTATGATATGTGTCAAAGATTAATAATAATGATAATAATAACAAAAATAACAACATCCATGAAAACACTGACGGCTAGGGTAATAATAATAATAATAATAATAATAATAATAATAATAATAATAATAATAATAATAATAATGTATAAGTTTTTAAAAAATTAATTTTATTTAGAATTTAATCATTAAGCAGTAGTATATCTTCGCCTCATCTTCCCTTAGTCATTTTAACAATAATAGATTGTTGTCTTGAACAGAACGCAAAGATAGATATCCAATGTCCTACTGCAAATTTGTTAACCGAAAGACATTTTCCAGATTGCCGTTTCGACGTCGCCATGACTGCTCGGGGCAGGAAGCAGACGCCATTGTCTGTTGAAAGGTTAAAAGCGATGCCCCAAATGATCAAGTGTCCTAGACGGGCGAAATCAAGCACACTCGAAATTAAATTTGATGGAAAGTGGTTGGGGAATGTATACGTTCTCGTTTCTGAAAGCTGTGCCCAAACGGAAGGTTAAAAAATTAAAATTGAAAATTAAAAATACGAATGGGTTCTTATTAGGTTCTATTAAAAAATAACTGCTACAATAATTAATTCAAGTTACGGACAGAGGCAGAAAGTCATTCGAGCATTGTAAAATAAACACATGCACATATGCACACACATGTAAACACACGCACAACACTAGAGCAGGTGTTGTGGCTTTTCCTCTAAAATCGTTCTTTTTATTCTCGAGAAGAGATAGACGCTTATCAGAATCGGGGATCATTTTCTAAACTGTCGTCATTTTATTCAGTGACGTGTAAAATCGACGATGCGTAATTGATATTAGCAGAAAATGAATTGTATTCGATTTGTGTTAGATAATGAAAACCTAAACCTGCAAATCTATGACAGAATAAGTATTTTAATAAGAAAATTATTTACAGAGATAGAAACCACGTAACCCTAAATTCCCTGAGAGGTACTATCAAACATAATTAATTCTCAATTTTTCTTCATAGTATTCTCCAGTTCTGTTTGAAAACTGATTTTGTTTTATTATTGTCATTGCTTTGTTTTATAGGCAATATCATCAAATACTAACTAATCAATAGGCATAGTAATGGTAAGTGTTATCGTACATAACACTTAATTATAATACAATACAATATAGAAGCAACAATCCCCAGAGATTATTAAGGTTCTACTTGAAAATTACAACATCTAGATTAAAAGAAAAATAAATTAATATAACTCATACTTTCTTTATCTTATAATTGCTTTTTATCACAATTTTCTCAAGTAAGTTCTGAGCAATAATGAAGTGAAGAGACCGGTAGAATGATCTCTCGGGTTTAGAACGTAAATAAAAAAGGGAACATAGATCCTATTGAAAAATAAATTTTGCTGCAAGAAAATAAAGTATATGCTATTTTGTTTTGATATTGTCATCGCTTTGTTTTAAAGACTATTGTCAAAATTCTTATCCTCACGATCTATACACTCTTGGAGCTTCATCCTGAAATTCTGCAGTGCTCATCTGGTCATTGCCTCTTGTACTGATGCGATGTCACGACGAATATTTCATCATTTGTTTGCAGCCTACGTTTAAAGATTAGACGTACCTTCAAGCATCTTAAGAGGAAATAATCAACAGTGGGTAGATCTAGTGAGCAAGCCGGTCGCCTAGTTAGATGATTGGGACAATTCTTTTAATAAATTTCAATCACAAACACACCCAATTCACCATTCCATGCCATAATGGTAACTGGAATGGCATTACTGTTACTGCTGCTGTTGCTAAAAAACATGCCTCCCACCTTCTCACTGCAACTAGTGTCTCTACGGCGGCAAGTTTAAATGCAGAAGATATTCTGCCACATACTATAGTTTCCAATTGTAATTGATCTCACATCCCATAATCCTGGGCATTTATTTTTATGAACACCTTTAAACAAATCAGCCATGAAAATCTATGGTTAAATAGAGCATATATCTAGTCATATTTCCCATCTTTATTTTATATCTTCATGCTTATTGTTGATTTTACTAATTAGTTTTAAAT
>OY757916.1:48872549-48887549 GCA_963585895.1 Sepioteuthis lessoniana
TGATATCGATGAAAATAAAAATATAATGACTAGGTACTAAATAAAGTCGATTTCCAAAATTTCACCATCTTACAAAAAATTTAACCCCTCCTAATAAGGTTTATAACACGGCGCAGAGCCCCTTTAAAGTGTAACTACATCCAGTTTTCATGGAAGATACATGAAAACTAAGTTTGTATTATTAGTCTAAATTTCTGAGATGAAGCTTAATAATTATCATTAATTAGAATATTCGGACTATTGACCTCATCTTTATGGTTATAATCACGACGTTTCGGCCGATATGTCCTTTGACCGTCTTCAGGTGTTTCAAGTTAAACTCGAGAGTCCACACAGAATCTCGAACTGAACCCTTTATTTGAACCATAGGAGTAGACTATTCCATTTCTGTTAACCATGACCGGGAAAAAGACTTAAGTTATAGTAAATATTCCTTATAAGTCTTATCTGTTGTTGGGATTGAAAGTATGTATTCTTACGTAAATTTTTACGAGAAAGACAATGAACTACATGAAATTCACTGTCCAGTTTGATTTGGGTGCTTAAAGAGGGTAAACGCCCCCTTGTGAAAATTCAAATACCTCTGATTTTAATGAAATAAAATCATATTGCTGATGTTCATAGAAAGTCGGAATTTTAATCTGTGAGTGTATACCGATTTGATCATTGGCAATTGGGAAAAATGCTGAATCATATATTTCAAATGTTAACTGATTTGATTATTAGAAACTGGAAAAAGTGCTAGTTCACATATTTCAAGTGTTAACTGATTTGATGAATCATTATGTTTCAGAGTTTTAGTTATTTCTCATTTTCTTTTCTAATTGCTTTCATTTCTGTATTTTCAAGAAGATATTTATATCTGTATGCAACCATGTCCTTGATATAAAGTTTACCAGCATCATAGTTGATTTGTTAAGTATTATAAATAGTTATAATGAAGATGTTAATAATGTTACATAACTATTTAATATTTAATTGTTAGTGTTTGTTGTGATTCTTGAATAAACATTGCAATATGTATGTCTTTATAATTTTCCTCAAGCTTTTATCTACTTGCATATTATATGCAACAGCCGCATTCTATGTGATGGCTACTTCAATTTATAAACCAAAATATTGAGATAAAGAATGAGTTCATATGCAACCATGACTATATCTGGTTTAAAGGACGCACCTATTTTACACAAAACTGGCATTCCTTTCTTTTGAGTTACAAGAATGGCTATAGATTTATAATCTACATGATTGGTAATAATATTTTATGAGGATAAACGAGTATTGAATTAAACAGAGAATTAGACTATATCATAATTTTTTGGTCGAAGCCTGGCAATAAGAGCTTTGTGAATATTCCACTCCAAAACATTCAATGATATCGAAGCCGTAACTTTCATAAATTAGAGTACAATCTTTGAAGGCTCTCTCTGATATATATCAGTTTCGGTTCCTTGGTTCAATGGCATATCGATCTTCATAGGTTATCTAATGGTAAAGCCATCCTTGTAAAAACAGAAGTGGTACCATTTAACCTATTGCTATGGGGAGATAAGAGGGTTTATACATTTTCCCCAATGGTATTAATCTGAAAATGAATTTAATAGCACGACTGGAGTTCGAACTCGCTTACTAAATTATCCCAGTTAAGCACGTTAGCCACTACACCTTGAAAATTTCTCCTCTCTCTCTCTCTCTCTCTCTCTCTCTGTATATATTTATATATATATATATTTTCAATAATATGTAAAACAAAATACACGTTATTGTAATTGCGCTCAATATCAAGGAGCTCAATACGTAAATACTGGGCTCCGATTAAAATCATTTTTAATTGTAAGCCAATATTTCAGTATATATAAATATATATATATATGTGTGTGTGTGTGTGTGTGTGTGTGTGTGTGCGTGCGTGCGCGCATGCACGCGTGTGTGTATGTGTGTTTTGTTTAAGAATATAGACAAGCTTTCTTTTAATAATTATTTCAGTAATTTCCCATAGTTTTCGTACAAGCTTATTAATGCTTGATTTCCTTGTGTGCAAATGTGTGTTAACTTGTTCGGAATCAGGAGGAAATTGCAAAAAAAGTTTAAATAATCTAAATAAACCTACGTAAATGAAAAAAATGATGCCAATTCGTATATAAATACGCACACACGCGCGAGCGCGCACACACACACTCACACATATATACGTATATATACACACACATACACGTTTATAGATACCTATAATAAATGAAAAATTGCTGTCAATATATATATATATATATATATATATATATATATATATATATATAGAGAGAGAGAGAGAGAGAGAGAGAGAAAGAGAGAGAATTTGTGGTTCATGCCTAATGGATTGTTTTAATATTCGAGTTATTTCATCATTATAAAATAAATCATTATTGATATACATTTTTAAATATCTTTATAAACCATAAATTAAGCTGTTTAACACTCATGTCATTGTCACAATTCCTATTGAAAAAACATACTAATATTTAGGAGGAAAACCTCTACATATACGAACTTTATACAATATACATACACACGTAGACGTGTGTGCATGTAAGTATGTGTGTAGTTAAGAAATGTAACAGAAAACGTTACTGAAATTGACAAATTATTCCTGCAACAATTTCAGTTCGTTTATTCCTACTATTTGATTTTCATTTTTAAGTTCTTACTACATTATAGTATATTGTTATCCAAGTATATATATGAGTAAAATTTTCATTATGTCGTCAGTATGTGACCGTAAAGCAACAAAAATGCAATACAGATAATTTTATAAGAGCAGTGAAGAATAAACCAATTTACAGTTAATTTTTCGGCAGAATGTTAATTTTAAAGAACTTTAATTCGCACTGAATGCTATTTCTTTAAACATCTAAATTCTCAATATAACAGAGATAAGTATGAAATGCTAATTAGAATCCTTGACTCATTCCTAAATAGAAGAATCAAGGACAGAGATTGCAAGTGGAACCTAAGGGAACTGTCTAGTATATATATATATATATATATATATATATATATAAGTATGCTCGAAAGCGCTTGGGCAGAAGATATGAGACAATTCTTTTACTATCTAGATCCAAAGACTAAAAAATGATAATGTGTCTTGAAAAAATAAAATTAAAATAATAAACAGTGTTCCATCGTCTTTAACAAAACTTGCTTGAATAATAACTTGCTGCCTAAATATACACTCTTCAATATTCATACATATGCACACCCATCATTAAACATCCTTCATTAATATATATATATATATATATATATATATATATATATATATATATATGCGGGGGGAAAATAATTCTAAAAATTATAACTGACAACGGGATTAAAAATGTGAGTAGAAAATTAAAATGAAATTGTTGAAATTAACAATATATTCGTATAGCATGTTTCATCTTTTCTGGTCGTATCTGATGAAACTGTATCGACGAAACTTGAGTAAATTATATATATATATGTATATATATATATATGTGTGTGTGTGTGTGTGTGTGTGTGTGTGTGTGTGTGTGTATATATATATATATATATATATATATATATATATATATATAGGCTGAAGAACCTGTCTTCGTGGTAATAAATAGGCTTTACTTTAAGAGCGTCCCCCGTGAACACATATATATATATATATATATATATATATATATATATATATATATATATATATATATATATATATATATATAGTTTTAGCGTTGTGATTGTGATAATTACTGAACCTTGCCGGTCACTACGTAGATAATCAAGTGGTTCCACAAAAACAAACGCAAGAGTAAAATAGAAATCTAGAAAGAGACCATTGGGGTCATATCCTGTGGGAACTACCCATGTGACACAAGGGGGTGCAGACGTCTAGGATAAAACGGCCGGTTTTGTCATCAGATATGTAAATCCCCGAAAAAAAGAGTCCTATTACGGTGGGGCCGGAATAGACGATATTTTTCCTTTACATTTTACGAACACGAAAGGAACCGGAAGTTGATTTAAACCTTGTTTAAAGTACTTGAGAAAGAAAAACTTCATTGTACTCAAGACACTAGAGATCCTTTGACATTGAGCAACAACACTGGCTTCTAATTGCAACTGCTCTCTTCTGAAACAAAATGTGCAGTCAAAGAAATTGAGAGGTACCTTGAATCGGATCACCTGTTTACCCTTAAGCTGAGTAAAGAAAAAATTTAAAAAATTAAAAATGAAAGTGGGAAGTTAAGGAAGAAACTGAAGCGGTTATCTTAAAAAAAACTGCCTTGATGTATATCGCCAGTCAGAAAGGACGGACCTAGGCATTACGCTTGTTAGAGTCCTCAAAAAAAACTGAGACACGTCTATGGCGTAAGAAGGTTAAATGACATAACCGTATAAGCGTTTTTTGTGCTTGACAAATATGAGAAAATACTGTCTAGGGCTTCTTGAAACATCGGCTCACTGATTCAGAATTACCAAAACAGAAACAAATACAAAAAACAAAAAAACAAAAAAAAAAACAGCTGAACAACTTATTTCTCCTTTGCAAAAGCACTTTTACTCTTATAGTTAACTCCTTTTTTTTTCGCCACAAAATTTCAAACAGAAGCAATTGTTGGCTAATTTCATATTGATACAGAAGGAAGAAAGAAATATGTAAATAAATACACGTGTTAAGAAACCTTTCATTTTACAGCTACGCGTGCATTTGAAGCCGTCTTAAAATTGCTGCATTTTGAAAAAGAAAAAAAGTTGGGTCACATAAATATCACATGTAGGAAAGTAGAATTAAACTTAAAATGCAACAAAATTTCAAACAAATTTATCTAATGGACTGAGCATCATGATGCTGTAACTGGAAAAAAAACTTTCAAAGATATATACGTATCTCTCTCTCTCTCTTTCTCTCTCTCTCTCTCTCTCTCCACTTACACACGCACCAATATATTTTTTTTTCTTAATTCTATAAAACGTTTTATATGCTTCTCCTGGTTTTAAATTTGATGCGTCAATATCAAAATTATTTAAGGACTGTACAAAACTGACAATGTTAATAGATATAAAGATTTTTACTCTTTCATACCTGAGAATTTCCTGAGAACATTGACATTTATGAATATCAATAAATTTGGAAAGTTCTTACATAATTTCGATGTCCTACTGAAGCCTGAAATTCAAAAACAAAAGATATCTAAATGTTTCATGTTATGTTTCATAAACGTAACTTGGCAGTTGTAATAAGATATGTCAAAAAGAAATTAATTGATGCCTAAATATACACACGTTTTTCTTTCTTTCTTTCTTTCTTTCTTTCTTTCTCTCTCTCTCTCTCTCTCTATATATATATATATATATATATAACTTTATCAATATATATATACATATTTTAACTATATATATATATATATATATATATATGTATATATATATATATATATATATATAGTTACAATATCCCTTATTTAACGTTGTTTTTATTCATTTTTACTTGAATGTAATTATAACTAAATAATTACTTTCAATATTTCTAAACAACAAGGACGTTATTTTTTATATTTTTTCGAACATATAAATGCGTCGTCAGTCTAGTTTGAAAGGGAACACGATTGACACTGAAAAGCGCAAAAAATTTTAGTTTTTCACCAATTTTTTTCATTTGGAAACATTATTTCAGATAAAACATTATATTGCCTTTATGATTCTCGGATAGACCGAAATGTTGGCAATGTTTGTATAAATAATACATCATTTGAATATCTTGCTTTTCATACATACATATTCTAGAATTCAAGGTTTACCGTAAACCCACCTGTAAAAAAGCCACATACATTTTTTCACACTATAACAACAACACCAAAAGAGGTATCATCATAGGTTTTTATCTCAAAGCTCTACGTATTCGTTCCTCGATATATTTAAATGATGAATTCAACCACATAGAAAACTCTTTCCTTAACCTTCTATACCCCAAATCTTTTATACACTTTACCAAATCTAAAGCCCCCAAAATCCACTATAAGAATCAACCTCGAACTAATGCCTACTCAGCATCTTATAAAACTAGTTCCCTCCATAGATCCATAACTTTGCTCAATAATTCTTCTCACAATTTAAATAAACTCGATATCAAAATTACCTCTTTACCCTCTAAAACGATCCACGAATTAGTACACTCTAGCTCTCAACGCAACATTTTTTCTGACACAGGTGTTTATTGTAAGAATTGTAAATTAGAATATATTGGTGAAACATCTCAGAACCTTCACGTTCGCTTGAAAGAACACAAAAGAGACATAAGAATTGGTAACTTAAACAATGCACTATTTCAACACATTTCTCAATCTAATCACAACTTCGATTTCAATTCTGCAAAGATGCTCATTTACATTCATGATAAAAACTAAGACAAATTTTTCGAAGCCGCTGCTATTTCACTCTGCAATTCCCTAAATACTTGTCCGGGATTTTATAATATTTCTCCTTACTTGAGCCAATCCATTTTAAATAGCTACAATATATTCCATCTTTAGTTAATATATTCCACATATATAATAGTTTTAGACTTTCTCTTTTTCTTTTTGTATTTCTTATCTTCCCCCTTTTAATTCAAAATCTTTCTCAATAAACAAACGGAACACAATATTTCTAATAAGTCAAATGACGTAATTTAAAACAAACAAACGCTGATTCACTAATTAAACGGCCAACTTTTTATTGTTATACAAATTTTCCCTAGGTTTTTGTATTTTGCACTTTTAAACATCCATCGTTGATTTAACATCACTAATATAATCCCTCATAGACCTGATGATGTTTCATTAGATCCGAAATGTTATAGTATCGACTTTGCTTCTCAATAAATCTCTCCTTCTACTTGGATTACCTTGTAATCAATTAATATATATATATATATATATATATATATATATATATATATATATATATATAAAAGTAAAGTTGGCGACTGTAGTCAAGGGAGACCCGAAGGCTTCCTTTTCAATAGCTACTACACCGAGGTGTATATATATGTGTGTGTGTGTGTGTGTGTGTGTGTGTGTGTGTGTGTGTGTGTGTGTGTGTGATAAGCTTGATTAATGGATAAATCACCAGTGTTATTTCTGTATACTATTATGGAAAATTTTGAAATGTATTTGAAATTTGTTATTGTTTGTTTGTCGTACGTCATTTAGAATCCGAGGGAAAGTTCTGAAACTCGGGACATAGATCTCACAGGAATTTATAGAAAGAAACATATGTTGACGTTCAAATATTTGTCTTTCACTTCCTGATTACAACAGAAAATGAAAGTAATTTTTAAGAAGTCGGTTACAAGTAATAAAAATTAAATAAATGCATTACAAAAATCCAGAATGAAGAAAATCATGGCTATATCTGGAAGTTTTGAACATTTAAATGCAAACAGAATCTATTTAAAAATAAAGTTCTTTGCATTTGTTTTGATTTGAATCAAATTGATATATCCAATACTTTTATTTGATTAAGTTATACTCTATTTCTCAATTCTTCTGTTTATATATATATATATATATATATATATATACGCGGTGTATTCAATAAGTTTCCTGACTTTTTTTGTACAGGCATTTAAAATTGTCGTAGACTCTTGAAAATTTACTATGTTATTGCTATACATACATGAGATGACTGACCAATTTTTATGATTTCAGGTTCAAATGAACTGCTACAGCAGCAATTGGAATACACCCTACTAAAGCATGATTGTCACAGCTGGTGAATTTCAAAACTGCAATCTGGACGTCAGGACACTTTAGAAGAACGATATGCAATTAAATTCTGTTTTAAACTTGGAAAAAATGCCACAGAAACGTATGGAATGCTTCAGACTGTATTTCGACCATCTTGCATGAACCGAGCATCAGTTTTTGAGTGGCATAAGAAATTCAAGGAAGCCAGGGAGTCTGTGAGAGATGATGAGAGGTGCGGAAGGAGTAAGGAAGTCAATACACCAGAATTGATTGGCCAAAGGGTTAGGGTTAGGATTACTATGTTGAGGTTTTAAGGGAGTTCAGCAAGAGATTCCGTCGGAAGAGGCCAGCACCCTTCAAATCGGGTCAATGGCATTTCCACCAAGACAATGCACCAGTCCACAGCTCCATCCTTGTCACAGACTATTTAACCAAGATGGGCATCAAGACAGTTCCTCAGCCTCCCTATAGTCCAGACCTTGCTCCCTGGGACTTTTGGCTATTCCCTAAGCTGAGATGCTGTCGTTATGAGACAATTGAGGAGATGAAAGAAGCTGTGACGAAGGTCATTGACACGCTCACACAAGAGGACTTCCATAGGGCCTTCCAGAAGTTGTTGGAACGGTACAGCAAGTGCATTGCAGCCGGAAGAGATTACTTCAAAGGGGACTAAATTTTCATGTGTGTACTATCAATAAAAGCGCCCATACGAAAAAAGTCTGGAAACTTATTTAATGAGCCTCGTATATATATATATATATATATATATATATATACGTATTTCAAAAATGCATATATATATATATATATATATATATATATATATATATATATATATATATATATATATATATATTACTGGGGTTGATATGTTATAAAACCTAACCAACTAAACAACCTATATATATATATATACCCAAACAAATTCTTTTAGTCATTCTTCTAAAACAATGATACCAAAATTTTATTATTTTAAGTGGATTCAATCAAAACGGTTATCATCGCGTTATTTATGACCAAATTCTACAGGGATGAAACTGTAGCCGAAAATAAAATCACATATAAAAGAGAAGCACTTATTTTTGAACTGCTACATATTCTCATTTTGTATAACAGATTCTCGCAAGTTGTATCAACCTTCAAAATCATTTCTTTTTACCAATATATGTGAGTTGCAAGATGTACGCACAAACATGCAAACAGATACTGACCACTTACATTTAAAAAAATATGCACATACTTCAGCATGCTACGAGTGACTGCTTTATTTTATATTTCATAGAGTTTTTTTTTGTTTTGTTTTTTAAATCATCAAGCTTTGCATTTTTTTCTGTAAAGGCCCTTGTGAAGGGGTTGGTAAAATGAGTTCCTTCTCCATTGTAGGATTCATGTAAATGACTTCGTTTAACAAATTCTATCTATTAGTCTTTATACATTGTATAAATAAGTAATACATTTTTATTCACCATAACTGTATTCTTAGACATGTCCAATACTATGTTTAACCAAAAACATCAATATGAAGGCATTGATATATATATATATATATATATATATATATATATATATATATATATATATATATATATATATATATATACGTAAATCAGTTCGTACGAATCAAAAAAGCATTTTTACACATAAAATATATCATTTATCAATCATTATATTATGCAAATTTTAGATCAAAACTTATATAATATCTATGTCAGGCTGCGAACCAATGTATCCACCATCTCTCTCTCTCTCTCTCTCTCTCTCTCTCTCTCTCATATATATATATATATATATATATAACCACACACACACAAAAATTAATAGGTTAATTTATTTGAATTTTACCTGAAAGTTTCACGATGTTTTTATATATGTGGTTGAAATAAAAATGTTTTTCCTTTTGAAGGCACTATCTGAATCTGTCCTTTCATTCTCGCATTTTGTTTTGGATCAAATATCATGTCGCGTACCTTCAACAAAAGAAAGTAGGATGATGAAGTTAAAGAAAGGTTAACATGAATCAAAATCCCAAAGATTAAGGTCGATAGATTTTTACAATAGTGTTAATATGTAGTTTGTTCAACTAGTAAAAATGAATTTATTTTTATTTAAACATATCGGCCGAAATGAACAGTGAATTAGATGTTAATTTTCTTTAAAATAGTCCACTTGGCCTTCAATGTACTTATTCCAGCAAGTTTTTCATTGATCGAGACACCTATGAAACTTTTCATTTGATATAATGTGAAGCTGCACCTTCATATTTTATTTATTGCCCTGCATGTCTTCAAATCTTACCCTTGAGATGAATTACAGGTTTTGAAAATGAGAAAAGTCTTACGGAGTAAGTGAGTATGGACATTCCTACTCTTGCACAATCTTGTGTTTCGCCAAAAATATCCGTTCAAAAAGTATCGAAACTGGCTTCATCTTTATTTATTTATCTACCTATTTATTTATTCTAAATGGTACTGATCCGTGTAGATAGCAGTCTGTACATAATTACTTTATAATCAGCGTGCACGCGTCTTCTTTTAGATATTGAATTTTAAAATGTAAAGAATTATAGTTTCAGTCTCGATACCTTTTAATAACATTTCCTATTACGCAGGTACTCATGGTATCCGTCACCCAGGGGCCTAAAGATCTTAATCTGACACTGTCCAAATCCGGTTGTTTTCTTTTCCTTTCTTTTTTTATAAAAACGAAGATTCAGTTTACCACTTGGAGTAAATGCTACGTTTATCTCCCTTGTAAATCATGCTCCAATGAACACTCGCCAACCAAATGGAGGATAATTATTCGTTACTAAACATTAGGATGAACAATAACCAAGACGTTACATGTTGAATTAGTGAAAGGAAGAGTGCTGTCAAAACTCGACGAAAACCGGATATAATTACAGTCAATAATTATCCCAATTGGCATGACACTTGCCAACTTACAGTCAATAATTCATGACAGCAGAATATTTACTGCTGGTTAAGCACATCAACGGAGTGTAGGGGACCAGGGTCAAAACGCATGGAAATACAAAGAATGTTCTTTTTTCTTTTGACACGTGGATAGAAATATACGCACTTTGGAAACTTCGTCCACATCACCTGGATGTTAATAAATCATTAAGCTATGTATATTTACATAGTTTCTCTCTCCCGCACGCGCGTGCATGTGTATATGTGTGTGTGTGTGCGCGCGCCATTCTCACGTGGACAGTTAAGCCAATTGATTTCCTTGATTTAACGACGTAATTCTTATTCGTTTGTGAAACGTATTCGCTAACCACCATGCTATGCTAAGGGCTCTAAACACACACACATTGAAACTGTACATATCTCTGTGTGTATGTGTGTGCATATACCGATTCAAAGTTTTATTACAAACATATGAAAATCTAAATGAGAGTAAAGAATATGTCAATAACAAAGTAAACTATTCATCTTCTCACTGGTCGAAATAATAAACAAAAAAAAAATGAAGAAATAATCTTTATCAATGTTTTACAAGATTTTGTGCCATTTTCACTTTTAATCACAACGTTCTGAGGTCGATATAGTCTTCGATTGTTATCTTGGAATGGCATTTTACTGAATAACTCTTTAACTAGGCTACGGAAGCCTCATTGTTAAGCAGGGTACAAATATATAAGAGTCATAACATGACTATGTATTTGGTCCTTACTTAGCAATAGGTTTTCATGACCTGATTGTTTAAGGTGTCGTCTATGTAAGACGAAGTTTTGACATATGAGATACGAGTTCAAGTCTCATTGAAAACTGTTTGTTTATTCCAGTTCATGCTTATATCAACATTAGGACTGTATGGTTAAGAAATATGACTGAAAAATTACAATCGGGTTGTTGAAATTAACAATATATTCGTATATGTTTAACCTACACAGCTTCATCAAATAATGCGAAATTGTTTTTAAAATGATAACAAAATTTGTTGACATAAATCCTTTCGAAAACAGATGCTGAACGCCGATTTGCTTGGGTGTTTTTTTAATTTTGAATTTGATTATAATTATATAAACTGTTTTGTAATTATTATTACGATGAAATATAAGTAAAGATTATTATTGGAAAATAACAGTTTGAGATTCATTAATAACAATATAAGATATAACAGGAGAGTGTTATTAAAAATAGAAGTGTATGTGGACAGAGAGTGGAATACAGTCCGATCAGTGAAGCTTAGAATACTCTGACGGCATCCACTGCAGACCCCACCCCCTGAAATTCCTGGGTATGACACTAAACTGCATCCAGTGGTAAGGCTACAGTTCTAGAGCTTTAAGGGTGTTGAGTACCTCCTCGGTCAACTCTAACCCAATGTAGTAATATCTGTTCGGATCCTATTTATGGGTTGAATAGATCTGTTTGAAAATTATTAATATTGGATAAGAATATGTGAAACCATATAACTGTATAAGTAAAGTAAAGTTGGCGACCATAGTCATGGGTAACCCGAAGGCTCCCTTTTCGATAGCTACTACACCAAGGTGTAGGGGAGGGCGCTACTCCTTCCCTGGATTGCTCTACTTTACTCTTGATCCGTACCTTATAATGCTGAGTGTTAAGCAAGGAAGCATCAAGTACCATTTTTTGAGTCTTTGGTATGACGCGACCTGGGATTGAACCCAGGTCTCCCGGGCCATTGGCGAACACTCTAACCCCTCTTGAAACCATTTAAAAATATGCAAATTACTGGAATTAAGAATTAAGACTTGAAACTATAATTGTTTACTAAAGATTATTATTAGTTAATTGAAACTATACCATTGTTTGCAAATTATTAGTGATAATTAAGAATGATTATTGATGATAGATGAGAATAATTATTGTTATATAGAAATAGTTGAAACCATAAAATTGTGCATGAATTATTAGTGTTAAATAAGGATACTTGAAACTATACAACTGACTACAAACAAATGATTATATACAAATAAGAAAGTGCAATAAAAAATGCTATGAAAAATTGAAAACATAGTTATGAGAGATATTTTGAAATGAATCAAATTTCGGCTATGAATAATCTATATGGAGTTGATGTGCCGTTAGACAGATGAACTAACTAACCAGAGAACAGGATAAAAAAAACTATACTAAAGTAAAGAAAACTGCTCCAAACTAAAGAAAATAGTTGCTTTCAGAATTTAAACAAATAAATTTCCTCTGTCGTCTGCATCTCTGGTTATGCCCATGAAGAATTTTATATTTTAAGCGATTATCTCTAATCTGACATTTGTTAATGTTTTCATTGGTTAGTAACTTGTTTTGTCTGCCGTAAGACAAAGACAAGCCCTTCTGTCTACATGTTTTTGGCAATGTGGGCCTGGTTAAAGAAGAAAAAGAGAAGAAAAACACATTTTTATTTTAATTTTTGTAACAGTTGGTGAGTTAAAATGAATGAAGGGTCACTTCATATCTCATTGAGAAGAGTATTTTGTGTTGACCCTTGAAAAAGAAAAAAAATCTGCACGCAAAGTACAAATTAACTCGTATTCAACAAACCAATGCCTTTACACAGGTTTTTTTTTTTCTTGAAAAGAAAAAGAATTCATATAACGGATACTGATAACATCTTTTTTCTTCATATTTTTATTCACCAGCGCCCGTTTTACTTTTAGCAATTACTTTATTTCTTTAGGTCACTTTTTTGGAAAAAAGATCTTCTAAGCTTTATCTGGGTCCGGCTGCTTCTGCAAAATGAGAAAGAAAATTCAGTAGTGCCTACAGCTCTATTTTCTAATCTCTTGTTTCAGTCGCGAATCCCCAAGTTAACTTCTTGTATTGCTGTGGGCTATTTGTCAGCGTCAAAAACATAAAACATGTTATTGAATAAATTCTTACGTACGTCACCAAGTCATTGTCAAGTAGAAAATATCACTGCAGATAGTATCTGTTATAATCGGACGTCACTGTACTCCTGCGTCCTTGTCATTTACTACTGTTATTACATGAACACACAGACGCGTTGAACCCTTTTGTGAGTGGCCAGACCCCATACCGGCGCCTACTGAATTTGTTGGCACTATAGAGGCTGATAACGAAAAATACGCCATGCCTGCGGGTTCTGGTCGAACATTTACATCCCGGGGAGACATCATCAAGTACAGCTAGAAGATACCGAGGCCCCCACAGTTCATCTGCCATATTGCCGCACAGTGGTTGCTAAAGAAGGACAATGCCGGACCAGTTGTGACCACTAGGGGGTAGGATTCAATTCAAATCATCATTTGCATTTTTGCTTTTTAAGACTCAATTTTACAGTTCATTTTTATTTGGTTTAAATTATATTTATTCTTTTCCTTGTATTATTATCATTAGTTTAATTAAATCTGTTGATTTCATTTTAACAACTTGAGCGTGCTCATAACTGTTGCAGATAACCAATAAGAAAACGTTTTTATATTACAGCTAATATGACCAACTCTAGTCAAAGGTTAAGAACGCAACGAATTGTTATGTATATAACATTTATGACAGTTCTCGTCATAAAAGACAAGATTATTTACATATATATCAGTACTTCTGCTTGTCAGTGGCTTTCGAGATGGTAACATCAATAGCGTTGACGAATAGAGAACGTAGAATAACCGATCGATTGAAATCCTTTCAAATCACTCGAATAGAAACAAACAAACAAATTATGTGTAGAAGAAATGGAAGAGAGAATAAGTTATCAAGAAATATATTCAGAAAATAAAGAATACTCAGTGAATGTGAGAAGACTGAACTACAGAAAGTTATTGTGAAAAAAGAAAAAAGTGAAAGAGAAGGAGAGAGATTAAATAGTATTGTGTACTTGGTCTCTGTCTCTGTCTGACTGTCTGTCTGTCTCTTTCTTCTTCTTCTTCTTCTTGTTCTTCTTCTTCTTCTTCTTCTTCTTCTTCTTCGAGTAACGTTGGGTTTTGCTTTAATTAATTCCACTTTACTCTATAGTGAGACTGATTTGCGTTAACTATATATACATATATATATATATATATATATATATATATATATATACTTATTAGTTGATTAGATGATTAAGAAATTTACTATGTCTAACTTAGTAGAGTGCAAGACCAAATGAGTGAATTATAAGATGGACAATTTGCTACGTGACCCTTTTAAGTGACGAGGTCCTGCCTGTTTGCTTTAAAATCATCATTCGAAATTTTAGCTTTTACCTTGGCGTGAATATACATAATTGGTCCCAATTGGCATCATTAGATCAACTTATGCATATATCTATCTATATAACGCACATTGGTTTTGTTTTTTATGCTTTTTTTGTA
>OY757916.1:48892549-49002549 GCA_963585895.1 Sepioteuthis lessoniana
ATAACCGATAAAATGAAACGCAGTTTCTTCCAGGCTGCGGTCGCATCGATACTGCTATATGGATGCACTACATGGACTCTAACAAAGCGGCTGGAGAAGAAGCTAGACGGCAATTACACAAGAATGCTGCGAGCAATCTTGAACAAGTCCTGGCGGCAACACCCCACAAGACACCAACTATACGGCCACCTGCCTCCTATCACGAAAACTATTCAAGTTAGACGAACCAGACATGCAGGACACTGCTGGAGAAGCAGAGACGAACTCATAAGTGATGTACTCTTATGGACCCCCACATATGGCCGAGCAAAAGCAGGACGAACAGCACGAACATACATTCAACAACTATGTGAGGATACGGGATGTAGTCCAGAAGACCTGCCAGAGGCTATGAACGATAAGGAAAAGTGGCGAGAGAGGGTCAGGGATATCCGTGCTACCAGCACGACATGATGATGATGATGATGAGAATTGTTATCGAAAGGGAAAATATGGTAATTTTACATGTTCTTGCCAAATAATGTCTATCATGGCCATATCAAAATATCAGAGTAACCTGCCCTTGTTTTTGATTTGGTACAATTATTAATATTGTTTCACTAAGTAAAAGAACATTAGCTTAGAATTCTGAATGAATACGTTGTTGTTGTTGTTGTTTTCTTTCTTTTTTTTATATTGTATGAAAGTATTTTTTAGAATACTTCCTGGGGTGGTACGTGTGGTAAAGAAGTTTTCTATGCTGTATGTCACTTCTCCTCACACCACTGACGTTCAAGAGAGAAAACAATTTGGCAACAGTATCATCTCAGGAGTTGCTCTGAATTTGTCCTCGGAGTTCAAATTGAAACCTTTTCTGGGAATAAATATAACCAGATATAACTTAAAGTTAAAACCAACTGATCCTTCTCCTAAACTGGTTGTCAACCAAGAGAGCCCAATTTACTCTGCTATTTTCCAATAATGTGAAAAATGATGAGTTTATATGTTTTTCTACTAAATTATTACAAAATGGCAAAAACTGTACTTGCCGAAGTTCGAATCATGCTCACCGATTAGATTTTATGCTCTATAAGAATATTGGCCACATCACCTCCATCTTTACAAATATGGGAAGAAGGATAATTCAAAACTGTTACCTATCAGTATATATATTGAGCTACCGGAACTGTGTTATCATCCTGGTTGGCGGCTGATGAGGACAGAGTATCGCACCTGCTTTCACACGTTGTATGATGAAAATTAAAAATATATATATACGAGGATCATTAAATAAGTTTCCAGACTTTTTTGTATGGGCACTTTTATTGATAGTACACACATGAAACTCTAGACCCCTTCAAAGTAATCTCCTCCGGCTGCAATGGACTTATTGTACCGTTCCAACAACTTTTGGAAGACCCCATGGAAGTCTTCTTGTGTGAGCGTGTCAATGACCTTCGTCACATCTTCTTTCATCTCCTCAATTGTCTCATAACGACAGCCTCTGAGTTTAGGGAATAACTAAAAGTCACAGGGATCAAGGTATGAACTATAGGGAGGTTGAGGAACTGTCTTGATGCCCATCTTGGTCAAATAGTCTGTGATAAGGATGGAGCTGTGGACTGGTGCATTGTCTTGGTGGAAATGCCATTGACCCGATTTGAAGGGTGCTGGCCTCTTCCGACGGAATCTCTTGCTGAACTCCCTTAAAACCTCAACATAGTAATCCTAACCCTAACCCTTTGGCCAATCAATTCTGGTGTATTGACTTCCTTACTCCTTCCGCACCTCTCATCATCTCTCACAGACTCCCTGGCTTCCTTGAATTTCTTATGCCACTCAAAAACTGATGCTCGGTTCATGCAAGATGGTCGAAATACAGTCTGAAGCATTCCATACGTTTCTGTGGCATTTTTTCCAAGTTTAAAACAGAATTTAATTGCATATCGTTCTTCTAAAGTGTCCTGACGTCCAGATTGCAGTTTTGAAATTCACCAGCTGTGACAATCATGCTTTAGTAGGGTGTATTCCAATTGCTGCTGTAGCAGTTCATTTGAGCCTGAAATCATAAAAATTGGTCAGTCATCTCATGTATGTATAGCAATAACATAGTGAATTTTCAAGAGTCTACAACAATTAAATTAAATGCCTGTTCAAAAAAAAGTCTGGAAACTTATTGAAAACACCATTGTATATATATATATATGTATATATATGTGTGTGTGTGTGTGTGTGTGTGTGTGTGTGTGTGTGTGTGTGTGTGTGTTACTATAAGCTACCAAAAACACCAGTTTATAATGGGATATTTAAAGAGTAATACAGTTAAAATTCTCTAACTTATAGAATAAAGCAATTTCCAATCTAATTTGCAACCGATGAGAAAATATTTTTTGCCTTCGTGGGTGCTTTATGTGATTTTTAATCATCAAAATCCTTTATATAATGTAGAAAAATATGAATTGGTAATTATAATTCTTCACTTTTTTCTCAGTAGAAGCATCAATATCATCATTAACCGGTAAGCCAATGGTTTTAAGAGAGGTAAAGTATATATATATTTTTTTTCGTACGTTATATATATATATATATATATATAACGCATGAAAAAAAAACACGCGTACCTGCTAAAAAATGATTCATTAGATTTTAATCGCTTTCGCTATTTAAGTAATAAATGATTAAATTTTCAAAAATAAAGAATAAACACATTAAGTGCAACTCAAAATTCTGAAAATAACGCGTTTTTGTTTGTTTGTTTTTTTTGTATTTCCATCATTTGAAAAGGTTATTAATCATGAATTATGATTTTTTACATATTTTGAAGATCTTTTAATGAAGTAATTTATTCTGTTTTCTTATATATATATATATATATATATAAGAAAACGGAATAAATGAAAGAAAAATGCCCTCAGGGTGTCTGTAGCAGGGAGGGAGAATATATCACCCATCATACTTGCTCATACGGTAACGATCTGGATATGTACTCGGCTACAACGTGTCTTTGCGGCAGAAAATTCAACAGCTTGCAAGGTTCACGAATCCTCAAGGTGAGCTGGTACAAACAACGTAATTCTCCTACCGGAGAATGTAAATTGAATGATGGGCTTATGAATCAGGATTACCCCCACAGTATTCACGAGCCCATTGCTGAGCGTCAGAGACATTCCTAGCAAGCCTAGAATTTAGTGGCCTAAGAGTAATCAGATAGCTACCTGGACAAACTTAGACCAGGAGCTTTCTTTTTACTCACCACCCATCTTAAGGGCCACATTGATCAACAAATAACATCTTTCAGCAGAATTATATGTGACGTTTGTCTCGAGTGCTTTTGTGCAGTAACACATAAAAAAAAGATAAAACTGAAGGAAAACGAACCGAATAGATGACGGATATAGAAGGGATTTCAACATGAATGCAATGCACGCAGAACCACCATTCCTGTGTGATTACTCAAAATCAAGAAACGGTTGCTATGACACAAACTGAACCAAAATGAAGATGAACGAACGTCCAATTTAATGTCTGCCTTTAGTTGATCTGGCGTATATATAGATATATATTTCTTTTAAATACCCTGTCCGGTGGCAAAAGCTGCTTGGTAGCGCCAGGAGTGGCAGTACCACCTTGAGCTACCGAAGCTGTGTTATCACCCTGGTTGGCGGCACGTGCTTTCACATGTAGTGTGATGAAAAAAATAATATATATATATATATATATATATATATATATATATATAATTGTTGTCTGTTTTTACGGGCATCTTACATTTTTAAATAAGAAATGATAAGATCAGAATATTTTTATTTTCTAAGCATTTTTTAGCTTAGTCGTTCCTTTCTTTCTTCAAGGAAAAACGTTCACATTCTTTTTTTTTTTTTTTTTTTTTTTTAGAAATCTTAGAAATTTTAAAAGTTTCAAATTTTAAATCGTAAAAGAAAAATATATCTTTAAATAAAATAAGCCATATTTATGCATTCATTCATATTACATTACATCCTCAAAAATCAGTTCTGTATATATATATATACTGAACATTTCCTTTTTTTTTTATTTGTTTGTTCTTCTACTTTGTGGTTTTTACTGATGAATTTTCTCGTTACAGATGTCCGAACGAGAAGCAATTATTATTTCGACGTGAATCCATGATAATTGACTGTTGCCGACTGCAAAACTTGGGCATGCATTTTTTCTTGAACAATATTTTCTTTACTTTTCATGTCAGAGTATAAGTGTATAAGTTTCAAATTATTTTAATAAACTACTTTCTATGCTAGTCTTATATGAATTCAGAAAAATTTGTAAATATTTACCTCGTAAACATTTATAAAATTCCGCTTGATTTTCAATTTTAATATTTGCCTTAACTATTAACAAATTTCAACCTGGAATTTAATACTTATCTCATAATAAACATATATAAAATTGATAAACTCTTGTTGTTATTATTTATGAATAAATGAAACAGATTTGCTATTGAAATTGGAATATTCATGAAGTAAGAAATTGTAATCGCAAAACAGATTATTACACTTTTAGGTCACCATAAGCCACGCCTACTTTCATGTGTTTGTATACATTTTGCCGCTGAAAATGACTAAAAAAATCCAATAAGGCTGGATATCCGATGATACTTTATTTTACGCATCAATATAAAAAAAAGGAAAATACCAGCATATTTACATTGTTAATATACATCGTTTTTTCCTGATTTTTGCATCTTTGTTCTTACCTGATATATATATATATATATATATACATATACATTGCTATTATCAAACATCCCGCAGTAATGTAATGACAGATATTAGTGGTTGCATAGATTTATAAGTTTTCCTCCGTAATTTATAGAATTCAGGATGATTTTAGAATGAATAACAGAAAATCTAGAACCGGCAAAATTCACTTTTTTCTTTAGTTTCCGTGTAAAAAAAAAAATAGAAATACCAAAATCAATATAAATTATGAATCCTTTTGCCTAACAAATTAAAATGTAGTGTAAAATCGGTAACATTGCTCAAATAACAATAACATAACATGATCTAAATATATACAGAAAAAAATAAATAAAACATCTATTGTTGAATGGAAGAAAAGCAGGTTCACGCGGGGCAGGCTCAAGAAACTGCTTGCTGTGTTTAGAAGAAAACATATCATTAATTTCCCCGTGCAAAATTATCTCCAAAATAAGAGTGTATTGAAAACAAATACAAACGTAGACATGTAAATATTCACCTTTTCTCACACCTCCACCAATAAAGTTAGCGCTTGCGCAAAGTATAAATTGGAAGGCAATTCAAGTTTGAGAAAAAATCTCTGCGTGTATATGTGTGTGTTTGTTTAATTCGGCTAACACACAGATATTTAGTGTGCTCAGTGAGGAACAAACCCACCCAAGTAGTTATGATCAGCAAAAACAGTTTACTTACAATTACTTATCATCTACATCGATAATAATTGTTTGCAAAGCTGGATGTTTGGAATGTCTTTGAGAGCGCGCCCAAATATTTACAAAGCTGATAATGTACTGGTTTGGCTCGCAAATGTGGGATACCCTGTGGGGTTTGAAACCACTGTTACAGCAGTTACAGTCCACAAGACCATCACTCAACGATATAATTTATATATAAACGTCTTTAAACTCCTAAAATGTTAACGAATTTTAAAAGTAGCGGGTTTAGTTAGATATTTGGTGGTCTGAAGCGCTTCCGCCCGCATTTAATGAGATTTGTTATCTTAAACCTCAGTAGAAATGCAATTGGTGAACAACTATTTATAAAGCTTTTAGGGACCCTTCTGTATTGAGGGTCCAAGCTTGTTTCTATATAGTCCCCGACCTGTCGTCATTTTCTTTTATACGTTAAATTGTTCGGTAAATAAGGTCGCATATTTTTAAGATGAAATAGATAAGTTTAGATGTATTAAAAACTAAATTTGTCTATATTATTATTATTATTATTATTATTATTATTATTATTGTAACTCCTTTTCGAGTTTTTGACACCAGCGTGAGCCGATGGTTTCTTACTGAAGTTTGAATGAATTATTATTTGCAATTGCAAAAGCATACAAACAATCTAATTCTTTTAATTCATTTTTGAAAGAATTTAGGATTCTCACCGAAGATTTCATGACATTGGTAAGCTTCATCACTTACAAGCCCTTCGAATAAGGCAAAACAATCATAGAAGACGATTTTTTGTCAAGAAGGGAAGTACTATTAACCTGTAGGGATGACTATTTCTCCAGTATGGTGATTTTGACTCTTGCTTTAATGCTATGGCTTTGTAACAGACTTAACTAACCTTAGTAAATGCCCATATTGAGAGGTCTGTCATCGCCAACATAAAAGCCAGTATTTTGAGCTCTGATTTTCTAGATAAGACTTTCCCCACTTAAAAAGTTGGAGTACACAATAATCGTAACCTTAGTTCTTACATTTGGCATGGCGCTGTGTTTAGCTAAGCTTAGTAAATAAATCAACCAATGTATTCACATTTGATCAACATTTCTGCTTGACTTTGATTGAGCTCTTTCTCTATTTAACATTTGTCATCGAAAAGATAAAGATATTTCTACAGTTTTTTGTCATTCTGAAAGAACGACAATTTCCAAGAAAAATAATCTCGGTGATAAATGGCAAGATAATCAAATGTTTAGATTTCGTTCGAAAAAGCTCTTGAAAGCCTCCCTTCAGCTCCATATTTGAGCAAAATCAAGCCTTCTTAGTTGGTTCGCCCTTTGCCAGGTATTCAATGTTCCATAAGTAAACACCCAATTTCAACGTAAACGAGATCGCGTTCAAAATACCACCAACCTTCCACTGTAGTCTAATCAAGTGGTCCATATTCTTGGGTGATCGATTGCTCAGTTGAAATAAGGGGCTTCTTTCAAAAAGAAACAAAGAGATTTCTCCTCTTGAGACGAAAATTAATAGATTTTAAATCGGGAAGTTTTGGGTTTATTTGCAATAACAATGTCTTTTTCATACTTGAATATCGCGGAAGAGGACATTGAGTCGTTTATTTCTTTGGCAAGAAAATTGGCATCTCGGACCTTTATAAGAAAATACATTCTTCTTTTCATTCTTCCTTTTTTTTTTTTTTTTTCGTCTTTTTTTCCTTTTTTTTTTTTTTACATGTTTAAACTGCAAAGATATTGGTCAAGATTTCTCTACTCAATGTATCTATGTCTTGGTTATTTGACAGGCTATTTATATTTTTAGATCATCCAACAGCAGGTGGCAAACCCAGCAACGTCCGATTGTTTTGTTGATTTAATTGTACTTCCCTGGCCCTTCTTTGCAACGAGGGTGGATCATGCTAGATCTCAAGAAAAAGACGTACAGAATTAGACCATTGAAAGTACCATCTGCTTACTTATAGTTGAGCTTTATTTGTAGAAATAGTTGACCAGTCGATAATCAAAGGTTCGTATAAATTATAAGAAACCAGGGTTTTATTATTCGACTGAAATTCTCGGTTAATATAGATTTGTATTGTTTATTTGTGTGTTAAGTTTTTCTTCTTTTCCTTTTTTTTTATTTCGAACTTTTTAAAAGACTAAAATACATCATTCAAAAAAAGGTGGGAAAAATCATAAGCTTATTCAGTCTTAACCTCATTTTTTGCTAATAATCAATCATCAAGAATATTTACAAAAAAAACAATCCCATATCCTATCCCTAAATAAAAGAATTCATCATTACCTTCCTTGTCCTTATATCTGTATCTCACAAATATTGTTTTTTGTTTTGTTTTTTGGAAGGGTACAGTTTTAAAAAACTGTTTGTTATTTTTACTTTAATTACTTTATCCAAACCATTCAACAATGTCACTTCATAAATTGCAATACTCATACTTTTAAGATTTGTACAAACACAAAATTGTTTGAGATTAAGTTTATCTCTTAAGTTATATTTCTCTTTCTGTCAAAGGACAATTTTTGGATGTTACCAGAAAGTAAATGATTTCTTGCTCTGTACATTATTTGTGCAGTTTTGAAATTTAAGTCGGAATGGGAACTTTAAGATCTGTCAAAATTATATTTTTATCACGTTTTTCTTTTAAAATGTTGTCAGTGTTTTCTACTATGAAGAATTAATACGGATAAATGAAACATTTTAAATAACTTAAACCACGGTAAAAGCACGTTTCTGCAAGATCACCGAAGTTAAACAACGATGACCTTGCTGAGTATTTAGATGGGTAACCACTTTGTAACTGCAAAGAGCATATAGACTGTGTACCAAACTAAGCAAAGCGCTTACGGGTAAGTCACTTTGAAAACACTGGCTCCACTTAGTTTACTGAAATTAAGTACTTAGGAATAGTAGGTATTGTAAGGAACCTTATTTCTGTGTGCTTGTATAAACAAAATTTAATAAATTTGCTATTATTCTACACGAGCATCCGTTCACCGGGGGAAAAATTATAGTAATTTATTGGTGTGTGTGATTTGAACTAATTGGACCTTCAAACTCACTGCAATCTATTTTTTTTTTTTTTTGGAAAAAAATTTATAATTTATGAGGGTTCGCTTTCACATTCTAATTCAAAGTAGATTGATTATTCATTTCCGGAACAAATATTTAAAAAAAGACTTAAGTAGTAAAAAAATGTTTTTTTAAATAATTCGACCTATCTGGTTATTTGTCTTTTCCGACGCTAGCTGTTCCAGAAAAGGGTGATCATTCTACATTGAATTAAAACGTGACGGTGACCCCCACCTCTCATAAAATGTGAATTTTTTGCGAAAAATAAAAAGTTATAGTGAGTTTGGGGATCTAATTAGTTTGAATCAGAAAAAAACTATTAGAAATTTTTCTTGAACTTGAATGGGTGCATGAGTTGAATAATACTATAAATTCTCAATCTAGAGTTTTAAATATTAAGTTGGAAAGAAAGACCTGTTGCTTGTTTTGCTGTGAAGATTTTAGATTTGGTTTCTTTATTTAATGATATATTAACCTTCGTGGGTTATTGAATGCCAAAGCTATCCTTTTAAAAGAATATCAATGACACTATTTAATCCATAGCTATGGAGATGATAAGAGGTTTCATACCTATCCCAAAGGTATTAGTTTAGGATGATTTTAAAGTTGCTTGATTATACACGATAGATTTAGTATATATATCTTACTGTTTCAAAGTCTCCTCTTTGATTTCAGGAAGATTTAATGTTAAGCTGAATCATTTTTTAAGTTGATGAAATTTTCAAGTATATGAAACTCATTTGAAACATTCTTTGCTTTACGAATTTAAAATGTGCTCATCAGTTTCAGAAGCGATGAGGAATATTTGCACTGTTTATGGAAATAAAGTCTTAAGGAAATGCCAGCAATGGGTTACTCGTGCTCTCAATTATTCCCCTAGTCCTGGAATACGAATCCAATTGATCATCACGTTTTCCTAACTTTAAGTGAAGAAATTACTAAGGTGGCTGCACGTGAATGACAAAACAGTTCAATATAAGTTATGAAACATTCAGAACTTTCCTCCATGAATTTGGGAAAGTATCAAAACTTGGCGTACGGGTTCCATGTGATCTGATATGTTCTCATTTTAATCAAAGACAAAATTAAGGATAAAACTCGTTAGCGATATATGTCTGGAAATGGTTGTCACCGGCAAGGAAATGTGCGTCCTTTATAAACATATTCAGCGAAAAAAAGAAGCAATGGTTACGACGCACAAAAAAGTGTCTCTGTTAGGATTACAACCTGAGATAGAAATACTCTGTATTTTATGGGACATGAAGCGTGTCATCTATCATAAAGTGTTGAATTGTAGTGAAACAGTCAAGTCTTAAATATCGCTGTCAGCTGAAAATATCAGTTATTGATGCGATGCGTAACATTTAGCGTTGCGGGAAATTGATTTGGCGAGTTCAAATTTTGGACGAGACTTTTTGCCTTTTACTTCGCGCAAATACTTTTTGGAAAGGCTGAGTTTATCTCTTCTACCACCCAGCTATGGTTAAATAGTATGGCAACATTTAAGCTTGGTACCGTAACCAGTCTAGGTAAAAGAAAACTCTGAATTTAAACCTGCCTTACTCCGCTTAAAAGTTATCTTGGTAGGGTGGAGGGTAAATACATGCATCAATCTATGTTGAAAAGGCAAGCTTCACTGATCAATTAGACAGACAGGTTACCCTTTTACAATGCATGACCATGCATTGCAAAAAAAAGGAGAGGGAAAGATTGAAGCTAAATATGAACCTTTTACTGCATCCATCCAACTATACTGGTTTTCTTTTCAATTATGAAGAAATTGGAAAAGACACAAAAATTTATTACTATTTAAAAATCCAAAAAATTAATTAGGACCATTTGGTTTAGTTTTTTGAACAGTAGGTGAGAATGGATCTGAAGACTGGCTACTCCAAAATACTATTTCAATCACATACAACCCAGTATGATATAAGAAATTTAGTTATGACTTAGGAAACAGTTTGAAGCACTAGTTGTTCAAAGCCTCTTGAGTGCAAAGGGGATATATGATTTCAAATAGGAATCCATTCTCCAATTGAAACTTTTCCCAATATTCGCAGATAATTTGAACAAAAACAGCATCGTGTGTGTGTGTGTGTGTGTGTGTGTGTGTGTGTGTGTGTGTGTGTGTGTGTGTGTGTGTGTGTGTGTGTGTGAAAAATAACTCAAGTGCGCAGTTATTTTAATCGGGGGATAATTTATTTTTTTAGTAGATATTCGCAAAGCCCTAATCGACCCGTCACTCATTTCAAGATTAAAGCGACGTCTGACAAAGCTTTCTTTGTTTTAATGAGACGACTAAAATGTTTTAAGCGACACCTTTGGCGTCAAATGACTGACAGCCTCAAAGTAATGAATTCTAACTCAAGATGGTGTCACTAACATAATATAGCCCGAAGCGTTTTATCAGTCGCCATAGCAAATTTCATACTATGGACGAGCAGGCAGAGTCCAATCACTGATACAATCAAATAAATTCAATTGTCAATTTACAGTTTTGAGAAAAACTATACGCGAGAAGACTGTAGCACTCATGACCGGAAGGCACAATATCGTCATCTTTTAATACAATTACCTTTACCCAATTGTTTTTTGTTGGGGGGGGGTACTTTTTGCTTTTCTTTTTTTTCTGTTTGTGGGGGGGAGTGTTTTTTTATTTATTTTTTTTTTTTTTTGGCTTTTTTATTTTCTTCGACTGATTCTCTTTGTTATTAATTGTTGATGGAACCGTTGTTTGTAGAGCCTTTGACGTCACTGTCAAATAAGAATTCTTAATTTAAAAAATTACGGATCTGCATGTGTAAACGTGTCTACCAAAATAAATAGCTGATGTCATTGTTTTTGTTTTCTTTTGTTTCGGTTTTGTATTGATTTTTGGTTTGTTTTGTTTTGTTTTGTTTTGTTTTGTTTTTTTTTGGGGGGGGTCACTTTTCAGTTTATCAAGAACTAGAACATAATGAAAAAACTTTTTATTTGAACAATCTATTTTTAGCACAAGGCTTCCTTTACGATATCATCTGTGAGAAAGAAATCATTCCCAATGGACTGTGAGATTAGTTTGTAAATCACTGATGAAAAAATTAATGTTTTTTTGGAAATTTATGACTATTTCAAAGACTCGGATAATAATAAAACCGTCCAGAACCTTTATTTCTTTATTCAAAAAAGTTATTTAAACATTAGTAAAACTTTGTAATTATCTTTATATTACAAACATTCTCATATACTAAGTTCAGCTCAGTTTGGCACCAGGCCAGAAATAGAACATTGAATTCACCAACAGTAGTCTACTAGCCTAACTTGCTAACGATTATACCCCGATAGATTCCCAAAATTCTCATTAAATTTGTACATACGTATGCAACCATAACTCCGTAAAACATACGAGATTTTAATTATAATAAAGCATTTTCTCGTCCAATTTGCAACTGAATGAGAATGTTGTAGAATTCTTATTCATGCTGAATGTCATTTTTTAATCGTTCGAATTCTTGATATAACAAAGATAACTATGCAATGCTACTTAGAATCTTTCAATCATTCCTCTATCGAAGCATCATGGACCGCTATTATAACGAGGACCCAACGGTATCAAAAACTAATATATTATAGTTATTTACGAAGTTTTTCTTAGTTATGGCACAAGGTCAGAGGAATCGAGGTGCCCACCGAGAATCGAATTTATTAACGGTCAGTTAATCTAACTTGCTAACCCTTAAATCACGTGAAATTTTTTCAACTAGCTTCGATTTCATGTTATCCTCAGGAGAAAACAAATCTTGAAGACTTTCCCAAGATTTTTAAGAGTTGATATGCTACAAAAGAAGCTACAAAAATTAAACCGGCAACGTAGCAAATCAACTTATTTTATACAACAACCAATTTTTTTAATATACTCTCCATCTTTACCAATGCACTTAGCACCGAATATACATATTTTAATAACTATTGTGCGAGTTTTTCACACCAGCACTCGCTAATGGTTTTTCACAGGAGTCTAAATGACAGCAAGTCTCCTCAAGGCCATTATTATTATTATTATTATTATTATTATTATTATTATTATTTCTTTCGAGCTTCTCACTTCAGCGCAAGTAGATGGTATTTCCGAGTGACAGCAAGTTTCCTCAGGTCTCCAGGACTATCATTATTTTTATTCCTTTGAGAGTTTTCCCACCAGCATTAGATGATGGTTTCCACTGGAGTTTGAAAGCCAGTAAGTTTCTTCAAGTTTCCAGGAGCTTTCTCAGTACTCTGGCCGATCTTAATAATGCTGTAGTCTGGATGGTCAGCACTTGTCCTCTTATTAAAAGTCTTCTAATCCCTTTACCAATCCTATGGGAAGAGTTCCGAGATCATTAATAATAATTGTTATCACCGTCACTTTCATTTTCCATTTTTTTTTCGTTCTCCGCAAGGTCTAGGTACTTATCTCTCTTTCCATTTTCTTTTATTTTTACGCCGGTAAAGCAAAGTCCACTATTTGATAAGTTCTCTTTTTCTTTTCTTTTCTTTTTATTTATTTATTTATTTATTATTTATTGACAATTACTAAGTCTGGTTGTCTAGCTGAGATTAGGTGATCTATTTGTATCTCAAAATCCAAGAAAAATTTGTGCGTTTTATTCTCGAGGACAGATTGTGCATATACCATTTGTTCGCAGGATCAAATTTAAATTTCTTGCACAATTCCCAATGGATCACTTTTCCCATTCAGTCGTGTCTAGTCTTATACACTTTTATTGCTAATTTGTTGCATTCGCTTATTATGTGATTAATCGTTTCATCTCTTTCACCACATAACCAACATTTACTATTTTTTCCGTGTTATCAATTTTTGCTTTATTCAAGTTGGTCCTTATGACGTTGTTTTGTGCTGCTTTACGAATAGATTTAGTTTCTCTCATAAGGTTTCTCTTTCTTAGCCATGTCCGAGTATTCTCGTGTGAAAGTTCGCTTGTTTGTCGTTTGAAATATCCACACACTTGTTTCTCTTCCCATTTTTGTTTC
The DNA here is from genome assembly GCA_963585895.1 of Sepioteuthis lessoniana. NCBI lineage: Eukaryota > Metazoa > Mollusca > Cephalopoda > Myopsida > Loliginidae > Sepioteuthis > Sepioteuthis lessoniana. Next base: position 48,906,033 of record OY757916.1, read on the forward strand.
CTAGTTATTGCTGTTCTGTTGATCATTGTATTGTTTGCGTTGTTTCTGATCGCTGAAGTTGAAGTTTCGAAGTCAAGATTACTTCCCTTTATCATCTTACATAAACAGCCATTTCAATTCTGATTTAGTTTTCGGCGTAAATTTTTTACGACATATATTTTGTTTGTTTTATATAAAATGTGTTTTTTTTTTATTCTAAAGTTGTTTTGAAGTAAGTTTGGACGAATTACTGCATTCATTTTTTTCTAAAAATTTTAGACTACCTTATTCAACTCTACCAAAATTTTATGTAATTTTTAGTCCTAATATTCAGAAATGTTTTGATTGATTAATAGCATTGTAGATTTATTAATTTTAGTTTTATTCATTTATCTGTTTTTACTAAGGTTATTATTTGACTATACATTCAAATTCACACAGGAAATCTGAGTTGCTGATGTTAATTTCTGATCATTCTGAATTCAAAATAATGTTACATTATTATTAAAAGTAGTATTATTAAATAAGTAATTCAGCAAATGTCATAGGTAATTAATTTTTCATTTTATTATTCATAATCTTACGGTATTTGAGGCGTGTTTTCTTGTTTTTAGCATTGGGCAAAGCAAAGAAGAAAATGAAAAATACCATTTCAGATTATTTAAGATTTGAGCTACTATACAACACAATTCGACATCACAATATAAAAATTGAGTTAAACCCAATATATAGATTATGAGAACAAAAAACTGAATCAATTGACCACTTAGTGTCCGGTTGCTCAATCCTAACCTCAATAGAATATAAAGAAAGGCGTGATAAAATAGGACATTTCGTTCATTGAAAAGTGGAATATTAGATTGGGAAAAATAGTATAAACACCAACTCAAAGTAATAACAGAAGCAAAAGAAACCACTATTCTCCAGAACTTTGCTATTCAAACTGATAAAAAATAAAAAGTAATAGAGCAGATACAATGGTTAAGGACTATAAAAGAAAAAACAAGCCTTCTAATTGATATGCAAGAGCCGACAGATAATAATATACCAGTCAAAGAATATAATAAAATAAAATAAGTAACATAGAAATTGAAAAAATGTAGTACCTTAAAACTACCACCATGAAGCCCTAGGTATGATGAAGAAAGAGATAGATAAACACATTAATAAGATACCTGACAGTCCTAGCTTATATAAAATACCAAAAAAATGCACTTTACGAAAAAATATCACTCAAAAGAAACAGTAAAATACATAAAACCATAGAATGCATATAATCATGACGTTCTTTCACTCTAGGTCTGAGGTAAACACCCGGTGAAGTACTGCAAGAAACCGAAAATAGAAACGAGAAATTGAATATACAAACGGATCACCTAATCTCGGCCAGACGATCAGGCCTAGTGATAGTCAACAGAAAATTAGAACAGGGAGAATAGTGGACTGAGTGAAAATAAAAGAAAACAAAAAGAGAGATAAATACCAAGACCTTGTAAGAAAATTAAAAAATCTAAGGAACATGAAGGTGACGGAGATACCAATTGTGGTTGGTGAACTTGGGACAATTCCCAAAGGATTGGTAAAGAGACTGGAAGACTCGGAAATAAGAGGACAAGTAGAGACCACCGAGACTACAGCATTGTTATGATAGGACAAAGTACTGAGAAGAGTCCAAGAGATTTGAGGAGATTTGCTATCACTCAAACTCCAGTGATAAACCATCAGCTAACGCTGGTGTAAAAAAACTCTCAAAGGAGTAAATAATAATAAGATCGGCCAGAATACTGAGTAGAGTCCTGGAGACTTGAGGAAACTTGCTGTCACTCAAACTCCAGTGGAAAACCCACAGCTAACGCTGGTGTGAAAAACTCCCAAAGTAATAACAATAATAATAATAATATTTTTAAAATATTGAAATATTAAAATTTAAGAATTTACGGGGAAATTCCAGTAATTTTTAAAGAGGATTTTGATACTTTATCAAGGAACCTGTAGTATTTGTGTTTCGTCAAAATGCGATTAGACTAAAGAAAAAGAGGGGCTGGACTCTTTCTAAGTTGAAACTTTAAAATTTCAAAGGCATAGGTATCTTCAAAAATCATTTCCTTTGAATCTTTTTTTTTTCTTTTTTTGTGGCCCGAAATGTACTCTACCTTGGAAGAATACCAGGTCACATCTATGACAGTAGCACAGATAATAATTAACCCCTTGGTCTGGTATAGCCACAATATGTTACCTATGAAAAATGACAAATCCAAATTCAAATAAACGTGGGACTCAGCTGACAGATCTGATTGTCATAATCGGCAGGTGCTTCCTTGATAGCCAACTTGCGGGATCTGAGCAGCATCTTGCAAATGTTAGCTGATCTAATTTCAGGTAAATAATGACCAAAGCCACAAATCAACTGAGAGAAACAGAGACGAAAGAAACAATTCAATTAAGAGGCACCAACGGAAATGATGGACTCGAGAAGAAAACAAAAATATAATCCACTGTTATTTTTAAAGCAATTCTAGGCAAAGAGGATATAGAAAAGAATAACTGGAATTTTGGCTGAATCTGCTAGATCTAATGCCCCAAACCAAAGACTTGCTAACCAAGCTAGAGTGATTTTCAAGAACGGTTGTTTTTCTAACCTTGAGATACAAGAAATATGTGGACAGTTAAGTCGTGAACTATATGCACAAGAAGAGCTCCCTACACTAAACTCCGTAAACCAAAATCCCACACTGTTTTGGTTTACATCTCAGCATCACATCAACATGAAAACATGTAGAGCTGATAAAGAAAATCATGATTGAAAAGAAAAGAAGACTAAATTACCATCCTTGAGTAATCAAAACTGGAAAAAAAAGTCAAGGTAGAAACCGAGAAAATAAATATATTATTGAAAAATATTACTAAGGACAATATTACTGACCTAAATTATTTAATTTAGACAGGAACAAAATTAATTTGTGATAAAGTTGTTATCTCTAAAAAGAACCCGAACAGAAATACAAAAACTCTGTGGGAAATTAGACTAGAAGGATAAATAAAGAAACAAACGAAAGTGATAAGGAAGGAAAAATACAAGGATACATTGGAATTAAAAGAATAAAACAAGATAACAGCAGACAAGTCAGACAATATAAGCCGAAGGAATAAATCAAAAGACATTGACGAAAAAAAAAAGACTCAAGCAATACAAATAACACAGGACCTTCCAAAATAACGTGTGGGGTTTGAGGCTGAAGGTCACGGGCAAAGGGCAAGGCTGTGTTGCCGTTTGAATATCTGACTCCATATTTTGGTTATTTTATTTTACCCCCACGTTGGCTAGTCGGTGTAACGCCTTGCCCAAGAAAGTCCCAAAAGAATTATGCAAAAGAAAAGACAGCAACAGATAAGAGACGAAGACGTTTCTTTTATACTTTAATTATTTGCTGGGTTCAACAACCATTCCATAAATGAGGGAGTTTTTCCTGAATACATTGAAATGGTTGAATCCCCCAGTTAAGGTGTCAAAAATACGTTAATCGTTTCATGCATGTATTTGTCCTCATTTGGTATTTCGGGCTTCCATAAGGGATAGTTTTCTTTTGGAAGTTTGTCAAAGTCCGGTAAGGGTTAGCCTGTTGTTCGTTTGTGGGTCTTGTATATTTCAGCATAATGCTGACCGAGAGAGGGCTGCTACTGGGTGAAAGGGATTAACCAACGCTACGTCCAAAGACGTATGCGTGGTGCCCAGACACCTCAGCAACGATGTTGTCAGAACGCTGGTCACTGCCTGAAAAAGAAAGATAATCTGGTCCCCTTTGTCAAGAGGATGCCTTTTTTTACGCATGCGTCATCCCCTTTTCCTGTTAGGGATCTCTGGGAGTTTCTGAAAATTTAATAGTTTTCTTTTTATTATTTTTTTTCAATCTAATTTTAAATTTTATTTATTTATTTATTCGTTCGCTACATACGAAAGAAAATTCTATCGACAAGCCGGGGGAGAATGCAAAAAACAAACCAACGAAAGGATACAACGAAGTAAAATGAGGAAACAAAAATAACATAACAGAAAGGTCGTATGGATAAATTAGATGAAAGAGTAACTACAAGGACTCGAAGAAGGTCCCGATACGAATATACAGCTGGACTCGTTAAGAGCAAAACTCAAGAGAATATCAAATTGGAAAACACCAGACCATTATGGATTCCGATTTTAGAAATTCATGTTCTTGCACGACAGGTTTGCTCTGCAACATACTAGATGTTAAAGAGAAACAAGTATATGACAAAGGGGAAAATTATTCTGATTCAAAAGGACCTCAAAAAAGAAAATATCCTCAGCAAGTATAGACGAATAACGTGTTTACCTATGATGTGGAAAGTCCTAACCAAATATATTAAAAAAAAACTGTATTATTTGCTTAAATCCCCTGACTATTTCCGGAAGAGCAGAAAGGGTGTCGCAAAGGAATAAGAAGAAAATATGACCTACTATATATAGATCAGTTCATCTCAAGGAGGCCAAAACAAGGTAGAAAATGTAGCCATGGCGTGGATTGACTACAAAAGGCCTTTTATATCGTTCCACAAACCTTGATAATACAGTGTCAAAAATTGTTCAAATTATCCGACTAAGTCACAAATTAATCACGAAAGCTTGGGAATATTAGAAGCGTACACCATCAAACAAGCGAAGATGAAAGAAAAGATAAGAAAAGAGTAGATCAGAAGAACAAGAAAACTTCTCCAAAACAAACTCTGCAGCATTAAAGGTATAATCACCTGGGCAGGACCATTCTTAAAATGAACTAGGGATGAATACAGACAAATGGACAAGAAAATTAAAGACCATGCACAAGGCCTTACATCCGAGAGATGATAATGTAGACGGGTCAATGCACCAACTGACACAAACAATTGCAACATTTTGTTTTTTATGTCAGGTTGGGTCTACTCTACATCATACTAAAAGTTGGACAAGATTGTAGTATGGGAAAGTTTCAAATTTCGAAGTTGAACATTTTCGACTTACAAGTCATTTTCCATTACGTTTTAAAACACTAACTCGGTCAGTTATCATGATAAACCAATAAATCTTGCATTTTTACCCATGTTTTCAGGGTCAATCTTTCACATGAAATGGTTGCTAGTGATGTTGAACCACCCCTTATACTATATCTATGGTTACCCCTACCCTACCCCGATTCACATAAGTCATAATGTTTTTTCAAGTTATTCACACTTACTCATCATCATCATCATCTATGACTGGAGAATTTTTCATATTGTCACAGTTGCCATCTTGGCAATGTCCACATGCACTGGTACATTCTAGTCTATGCCTTCTGCAGGTACACCTTAGGGTATTGCATCCTTCCAAACAGTTGCAGTGAATCATCTGAATCAGTTCATCTGGAGCAGGACGTTTGTCTGTCCTCACTGGAACATGTTTGTCCCCTTCTGAAGGTTTCCTTCCCCACTCAGATGGTGCCATTTCATCATTACATCCCATCCACTCCATAACCTGTTAGTAAGTCCGCAGAGAATGAAATCTATAGGCAGAGGCTGTTGGAGGGAGTCGTTCTGGTGTGACAAACATCTTTGCCATTGCAACTTTCTTGCAGAGCATATTGTATCTAATCGACGCCAGTGAGTCCTTCAGATCTCCATTGAACAGTGCTATCATTGTCTTAGAACCATTGGTTTCCACAACATCCTGCGTTTGCTTTGGTCGAGAGAATACTTTTGAACAGTCTTTCATTGTCTTTTCTCTTTTGATGATTCGCTGGAACCCCGACTTCTTTCCAATCCCGAACACCCTGGACACCGAATCACATCCTGTAAAGGCATGCATAAACAATAGGTCATTGCAAACTGCTTCGCCAAGCACCTATTTGAGAACCTTCATATTATAGACGTAGGATTTCACCTTGTCAGAGCGGAAATAGAGTGCAGTACATTTGGAAACATCTGTATGAAACAGCAAGAGAACAAGATCTGTGTCTTCTCCAATAAGGCTTGTCAGTCTGAAAGCAGACATACTGATGGCTGTTTTTGCAATCTCAGCGTCAGCATCTCCTTCTGCTTGAATAACGTCACATCCTTTCTGCTTCATTCGTTCCATGATCAGCTGGATCAGTGCCTGCTTGTTTACCTCATTCGACAAGAAGTCCTTTTTCCCAGAAAATATTGTCGCCACGGTAATGTTCACCTTGTTTACATTCAATTTTTGACTTCGCCTCTGATGCGTACAGTCCTTTATACTTGGTCCAACCTCATAACCATCAAACACCACAGTCGCTCTTCCATTGTTTTCGACAATGAATGAGGCATAATCGTCTGCAATCGAACTGTAAGTACTCCCCTCCTTCCATTTCAGACGGTGAAGAAGAGATACTCCGTCTAGTACGTTGTGCTCTGTGACTGGAACAGTTTGCTGCACACCACTGTGTGATTTTGTTTTAACATACTTTCTGATTACTTCGGCAAGTTGCGGCTTGTCCGCCTGACGCAAGAAGCCTTTTCCTTCAAACAAAGACATCGTGTATAGACACTGTTCATAGGACATGACATCATCTAGCCGAAGATTTCTCGTCTGAGAGACTACGAGAAACCTCTGAAACAGGAGCGCTAGGTCAATGCTACGATCTGCAGACACTTTCACGTTCTTGCTGGATGCTAGAGTCTTTGCATTCAAACTCCGTTTGTGTGAGTAAGAGAACACCGATTGTCCGTCCATTTCTTGTACAATGTCTCTTCCGATTTCGAAGAGGTCCTGCACATTGACGCCTTCGTTGGCATTAATTCCTGTGATGATATTGTGTAACGATTCATCAGTTGAAAACGGTGTAACACTGTCTAGTTTTTACGCAACTTTTCCGAGATCTATCTCATCTCTTTTCAACCGAGAGGCAGACAACTCCTTATGTTGTTCACTTGTTACGTAACTTCTTTCGGTAAGATCTTGTATGGTGAGGTTGTAAAGGGATGACACAGTGGATGACATGGCCCAAACTGTTCTCTAGTGCTCGGACATCCCACTCCCTCGCGTCAACCCGCCTTGGCTTTTGAGTGAGCGCATTAGTGTCTGCTCGATCACAAGATCGGAGCCAAGACCAGCCCAGTATTGGCTGCGCGTCGGATTACGTGAAACCCTGAGTGGAACTTTTTATGTACTTCAGGATTGTCGTCTTTCAAGGAATATATCATCTGGAGATATAGACGAGCCGACTTTAAATTATTCGGATGGCCAGCGGCCGCAAATATTGGCAGGCAAACAGAGACAGCACTGATATGCATCTCCCAAGACCCTATTCGATCAGCTGAAACAAGTGCCCTAGCTATACTTAGCATGTGCTGATAGTTTATGCATAGTTTGCTGGTTTTGGAGGTCCTTGCCAGTTAATCCTTTTTCTCAGTTAAAGAGTTGTGGATTCTTTCAATGCAATCTGATTCAAACAATGAATCTAAATAACACTCGCCAGTTCCATCAACATGTACAATCGCTCAAGTTCCTCCTCTTGGTCCTGAAAACCAGGTTCATCCTCCATTATCTTGGCAACAATCTGAAGTGTGAGACACTGATCCACCAGCAGGTGGCCACGAAATGCTCGTTGCACTGCCTTTCCGCTCATCACGTGTGCGACGGCATTTTCACCATATACTGTCTCCATGATCTCCTTGAGTCCAGTGCCATCCATCAAAGTCCCAATGTCACCCAACACATTCATGAAGGTATGGAAGGTGCTAATTGGACTATTATCTATAACAGCGTTCATGATTTCAGACGCCTTCCAAAATAGCGGTTGATCAAAAGTTATGATAGTCGGCATGTTGTATTTTGATGATCGACTACATAGGTAATCTAGGGTGGACAAGATACAGTTTTTATCTCCTGGGTTCAGGTCTATCATTGGGAGAAATTACATCGAAGATTTTCCCGGATATTTGCACTCCTTATGCAGCAGATGCATCATGCCTTGCCAACTGGGCGTACTCTTGTGGAAGCGAAAAGACATATCCAAAAAATATCCACTTTGCGATCACAGACATCAGATGTGTATGGGACCGACAGAAATTCTAAGCAACGGTTGACATGCTTTGAAAAGCGATTATCTATAATGTCGATCTTCGTCATTTCGACAAGTCTCAAGTCGGCCGTTTTTTGTCGTGGTATACCATGACTGACTTGCTTCCCTGGTGTGATGGCTGCGATCATTCCCATCCCATGGAAGGTACCCTTTCTGTCCAATGTTATAACGTTATGATCCACGTTGTCTCCTGCAAACAACAAGGAATGACCAAGAATGTCCATGTCACCGCCTAACACATCTGGAGTAAGTGAACATGCCACGTTCATTTCAAACCTTTGTATCTCTGGAGATGATGAAGCAAATCCAATGGTTGAAAGACTATCAATCAAGAATCGTGATCTATACAAATGGTGCATTTGCACCGTGACACCAAGCTATAGAGGCGCAATAACTGCTCTTGGGCGCACTGCTTGAACGACTGCTTGTCAGATGCCAGCAACCTTTCTGGACGTGTCCTTCCCAACAAACAGATGTTGCAACAAGAACCACAAACTTGCTGGGATAAAATCTAATGCGGCTGCTAGTTTCAGTTCGGCGGTTGTTAAATACGTATCCTCCATTGGCGCACGTGTTGTCTTGAAATCAATTTTGATGTGTGCAACACTACAGAGTGGGACAAAAAAGCAGAACATCCTACTCTTATCTCCAAGGGGGCCAAGATTTAATAGCAAATGCACATCATACAACCAGGGATCCATGCCGAAATTGCAGCACTTTTTTGGCCCACTCTGTAGAAGTGGCTGAGGGAAGGGGTAGGAGTAACCTTAGATATGGTATAAGGGGTGATTCAACATCACTAGCAACCATTTCATGTGAAAGATTGACCCTGAAAACATGGGTAAAAATGCAAGATTTATTGGTTTATCATGAAAACTGACCGAGTTAATGTTTTAAAACGTAATGGAAAATGACTTGTATGTCAAAAATGTTCAACTTCGAAATTTGAGACTTTCCCATACTACAATTTTGTCCAACTTTTAGTATGTTGTATGTTGTATGTTGTAGAGTAGACCCAACCTGATATAAAACCACGAAAAAAAATGTTGCAATTTTTTTTTTTTTTTTTGTAGTTGGGCTAATTTGGCGTTATATTGATTAGCATAATGACAGACTGTATGTGTCAAGAAAAGAAGGAAGAGGACTCACCAGCATTGAGAATTTCGTTGATGCATCAATACTAGGACTCAAAGACTACATTAAGAAGTGTAAAGAAAGACTTATTACGATAGCCAGTGACAGCATTAGAAAACATTTAAGGCGGGAAACAATAATAATAAAAAATATGTATCAAGAAATGAAGAGGGACAGACTGTATGTATCAAGAAAGGAGAGGGGAAGCGGACTTGCCAGCATTGAAGTCAGTGTTGACGCATCGATACAACGACTTAAAGACAACATAGAAAAGCGCGAAGAAATAGTGATTACAGCCACCAGAAACGATACTGACAACACGAAGACAAAAAGAACGACAATAACTAGGGAAAAAATAACTATGGACGTTTTAAACGGCTAATAAACAACATTTCACACGAGAAAACCTGAACGTGGCTAAGAAAAGGAATCCTTAGGAGAAAAACTGAATAACTCCTAATAGCAGCACAAAACAACTCCATAAGAACCAATCATATCAAAACGAGAATAGATAAAACGCAACAAAATAGCAAATGTAGGTTATGTGGTGATAGAGACGAAACGATCAATCACATAATAAGCGAATGCAGCAAATTAGCACAGAAGGGGTATAAGACTAGACACGACTGGATGGGCAAGGTGATCCATTGGAAGTTGTGCAATTGAAATTTGACCAAATGGTATATGCACAACCTAGCATCTGTCCTGGAAAATGACACATAAACTCCAATGGGATTTTGATATACAAACGAATTACAAAATCTTGGCCAGAATACCAGGCCTTATAATAATCAACAAAAAAAAGAGAACTTGCAAAATTGTCGAATTTGTTGTTTTGGCTTACAACAGAGTAAAATTGAAAGAAAGTGAAAAGAAGGATAAGTACCTGGACCTTACTAGGGAATTGAAAAAACTATGGAACATAAAAGTGACAATTATACCAATCGTGAGTGGTGCTTTTGGTACAGGCACCAAAGAATTATTAAAGGGACTGGAGGACTTGGAAATAAGAGGACGAGTGGAGACCCTCCAAGCAACTAAATTATTGAGAATGGCAAGAATACTGAGAAGAGTCCTAGAGACTTAAGGAGACTTGCTCTCACTCAAACTTCAGTGAAAGACCATCAGCTAACGCTGATGTGAAAAACTCTCAAGGAGTAAATAATGATAATAATACAAGCGTTGGTATGATCCATTGGGAATTTTGTAAGAGACTAAAAACTAGGGATAAGAGGCAGAATCGATACCATCTAGAAACTCAGCACTGCTAAAATCAACTAGAATACTCAGAAGAGTACTGGATACCTAAGGAGACTTCGAGGAAAAACCAACTGTTAAAACTGGTGTGAAATTTTTGCAAGGAATAAAAAAAAAAAAAATAATAATAATAGTGATAATAATAATAATTATAATGGACTCTTCCGTCGATCTTGAAGTATGCGGGCCCAACAATTCAATTAATGATGTGAACAGTTGGATTACCAATACGGGTGATTTTGGGCACCTCTGGTGGTGTAATGGTTAGCAAGTTAGACTAGCAAACCTACATGAGTGAGTTCGAGTCTCATTGGGTGCCCCATTCATTTGGCCTTGTGCTAAATCGAAGTAAAGACCTTCGTAAATTACTACCAACATGGGTGATTTGCTTGTAGCGGGGAAAGCCTGTGTAGAACCAAACTTACTTCTTGAAGAAGCTGATAACAGAAGAAGGATGCATAATATGCCACTGACTCTTCAGGACAACACTCCTCCGAGCTTTACTTCTTCTAGACCGGTTGTGCTACCAAAGCCTAATCTTCCCTACCATTTTACTGATGTATATATGTATAATGGATAACAAAATTTTTCATTAATTCAAAAGTCCAATTTGGAGTTAAGCAGACAGGCGGCATTTTCAGTTGCTTGAATATCCCGATGAAATTAATTATATAATAATATTAAGTTGGACAGAACACGAAGATACTACTCTGATCCTTGGCAAAAGTGCTAGTCCAGGAATAATTGTCACTTTTTATGGATACAGTGTCCGTATGAACTCATACACATGCATACACACACATTTGTATTTTTTCAAAATACTTTCAATGCATTTAAGAACAAATGAAGTTTAGATATAAAAAGTTATTCATTATCTCAAGTGTTCACAAGATTTGATAAAGTTAATGATTTTAAGTATTTGATTATAAGAAACCCAAATGAAATCCAAATAAAAAACCTTAAGTTTTTCTGAATATCCTAAATACCATGGGGGTGTCCTCGTGGTGTAATTGTTAAGCGATGGACTGCGGAATCGCAGTAAGCGAGTTCGTACTCCAGTAGCGCTATTACGTTCACTTTCCGACAAATACCCTTGGGAAAGTTATGAACCCCCTTATCCTCCCAGCTATGGGTTAAATAGTACCACTACTGTTCTTCTAAGAGAATAGCTTTGGCATTAAATAACCTACAAAAGTTGATATGCCATTAAACAAAAGAACCAAACCAAACCTAAATACCATGCTTAACTTGCCTGAACAAAAAATAAAAAAGCAAATACTACAAACTTGTCTGAAGAATAATATGCTCTTAGTTATATATATATGTGTGTGTATGTGTGTCTGGAGAATCTGAAAATATAACAATTATTTTTTTTTAAGTGTACTATGCCCCGAAACTGAAACAGAGCCGGTATAAAACCTAAAGTGTTAAGAAAGGTCTGCAAATGAAATCAAATGACTTTACGACGATGTCGCAGTCCAGCATATTAGCCACTACGCCACAGGGACTCCTTCTCAAATGACTTTATTAAAAGCTTCAAGAATGCTGTGTGAATATTGCAGCGTTCACACTACATGAAACCTTTTATAAAAGCATTTGATTTCATTTGCAGACTTTTTTAGCATTAACATTTTAGGTTATATATGTTACGCTTTTTCCACTGCAAGACTATGTATGGACCACCAAGTAAGGATCGAACTCACTTATACAGTTGTATCTGCTTGCGAGATTAGCTTACTCTAATAATTATTTACTTAAGTTACCTTACCTTAGCTCAGGTAAATGTCTACAAATATGGAAGCCACAGTGAAGATCGAGTTCACTTCACAGTAGTACCGATTTTTGATCATTTATTTCGATAGAGATAACTGATAGAATCTCTGAAGCACTCACATTTACAAATAAATCAAATGATTTTCTTTTTAGATTATGTTAGCTTGTTAGTTAGCCTCAAACTGGGTATTTGTCCTGGATAGCATGCAGAGGAAATGTTTGTGATAATGTACAAAAAATTGTATTAAAATGTAATACTTACATACACTATCCAGATAAGTGTAAGTTTCAATGATTAGCTTCATTTTTTTATAACTGAAGATTTATGTGAAAAAAACGTCTTCACCTCGCAACTATTCTCCCAACGACTGTATTTCCTTCATTTTCCCTGATCACAACCACTAAGAAAACTGAAAGTTACAGTCGATTGCTGATACATAATTTGGCAGGGACTAAAATGTAAAACAAAATGATGATAATAACGAGTACTTACTCTTACGTGAATAGTAAGTGAAAGTATATATATATATATATATATATATATATATATATATATATATATATAACTGCAGACGTTTCGTCGGTTGGATATTCTGGACAAGTGCTTCAAATTGTATTCCATACACTCTGAACTAATAATAGGCTAAAATCAAAATTAATTTGTAACTATATCACTAACAATTTGTCAGGAAAAATTATCACTGATTGAAAGTTTCAATCATTTGCTTAATTGATATATTGAACAATCAAATCCAAAAATTTACGTAAATTATGAAAGTTTTAATGAATTTGTGTAAATTCTATCTGTATGTTTACTGATTCCCCTTCATATAAACAGGTATTTACCAAACATAACCACTCCCCCATCGGTAGTTAGCTGTAATACGTAGCCGGAATTAACGCGGGAACCCTCGAGCAAACAAAACTGACTCTGCGGGTCACCCCAGGCTTCAAGCAATAAACCTGACTCTACACCTTTTAGACACGAGGGCAGGTACTGCTGGGTGAAGACAGTCCCTCCTGCGAATGGGCACAAATAAATTTGTCCTCAGGCTGAAGCGAGAGAATTAGGAAGTCGCGTTACAGGTGGGTGAGACTAGCGAAAAATTCTTTTTGTCCCTCTAGCTTTGTTGTAGCTAGCGTAATCAAATCAATACCAAGAACTGATTAAATTGTTCAGCTAACAATCTTTTAACCACTGCATTATTCCAGCAAGTATGAGAGTATCAAGTTTAGATAACTTGGAATTAAGATATATCTATTAGGTTGTTCCATATATTGTTTTGAAACTATCATGGAAAAGTAAAAACACGATTTAATTAATGTTTGAGCCAAATATTTCACCAGTTTTATCAACGGTAAACAATAGTTTACTCTTTTCTACCAGACATCATAATTTCTCTACTCACAGGAGGTTTCATTTGAATCCCATTGAACAAAAAGCAGATAGGAAATTTTCAGCCAATGAATTTTTCAGACAACCCCCATGCATATATATATATACATATATATATACGCTCACACAGAGTGGTTGATAAGTCGGGCAGGATATGACACAAGGTCAATTTTTTAAGCGGAGTTTAACAGGTTTGAATTCAGAGTTTTCCTTCTCCTAGACTAGTTGCCTCACCAAGGCTGAAGAACCCAGTCTGTCCTACTATTTACCCATAGCTGGAGGGAGAATAATTGGATTCATACCTTTCCCAAGGGTATTAGTGCAATGTGAAATGCAATCAGTCTCGTCCAGGATTTGAACTCGCGTCACCGTGTCCATTTCCTGCGACGATAATCATGACACCACGGGTTGATAAGTTCATACCCCAGAGGTTTGTCGGTACAAGATCAGGAGTTACAGTTATAAGATCATATGTACTTAATTTATAAATTATTTCTAATTAAAAAAAAAAACTTTTACTGTTTATTCAAGCTCCAGTTTTCAAAAAAGAGACCGCTGAGAACTTTTGTATAAACGTAATATATGTAGAGTCAGGCTGGATTGATAATTTTTTCCACATTGTATTTTTTACTGAAGAACCACAGTGCAATGGAAAAAGCGATTGTAAAAACACAAATCGACCTTTCCAACAGAAACTACTGCAAGAGTATGTAATTATCTAATTATATTCTGTTTTATTAATTGATTTATTTATTTGTAATGAATCCTTGCGCATCTCCGTTTTTTACTATCTTCTCACACCAACCTTTAAAAAATCTTTGCGCATAACATATGCACAATTAATAAAATATCTATTTACAGATCAAATTCTGTGAATTGAATTACTATGACCAGAAAATCCGGCGAACTTTTACGCACGAGATACGGAGACACTGGACAGCTGCTTCGACCTTATTAGGTCTCATCAGCAGTGTATATCGTGATCTTCACCACTGGAGATCGAACCAGCGACAACAGAGCCGAAACTCTATGACTGAGCCGCCAGTCTATATCATACACAAGTGACTCCAAATTAACTAGTCATGGTAATTGCGCGACCAATTAACCTGAATGTGTCTTGTAAGTTGCAGCCGTACTCTTTACAGAGGACATGGTCACCTCCAGGGCCACGTCTTCCCAAGAGGATTGGAAATACGCATCCACGTAATTATTATGACATCAAAGGCATGGATATAGATGTACATTTTCTCTCTTTTTTTTTATAAGTAGAAGAATTATATTGTGAATTGAATTACCATGACGAGAAAATCCAGCGAACACTTACGCACGACATACGAAGAAACTGGACAGCTGTTTCGACCTTATTAGGTCTCATCAGCAGTGTATACCGTGATCTCCACTACTGGAGACCTACCCAGCTTTCCTGCAAGAGTTACTAGAGGTGAGCCGCATTTGTTTAAGTTGTTTAGCTCAGACTTTCCGGTCAAGTTCATCCCAAACCAATTTAATGGAATTTAAGCCCGCTGATTGCGCCAGCCAAAACATCAATTGAAGGACGAGCTGTTCCTCTTTGCTTTTAGTGTACCGCTGGCAGAGTTTACAAGTATACTTTGGGTCATTATTTTCCATGAGTACAAATCCTTGACTCACAAGCTACGTTCCAGATAGGATCACGTGATGCTGCAGGATACTGTGATAGCCGGTCTGATTCAATTTGCCTTTCATCTGGTGCAAATCTCCGACTTTGCAATTGGCAAATGCCTCCCCCCATCCACACACACCATAAAAGATCCTCCTCCTTACTTTACGTTTGTTGTGATAGAGAGAATTGCAGCTCTTTCACCAACTCTTCGCCGTACATAGACCCTCCTATTTCACCCAAGATTTTGAACTTTGATTCGTCAGTCCAAAGAACTTTATTCCACTGTTCTTGAATCCAGTCTTTGTGCGCATTGGCCCACTGGAGCCTTTTGACAATTCTGGTTTCTTGGCAGCAATTCTGCCATTTAGGCCAGCTTCACCGAGTCTTCTCCTCACAGAGGATGTTGAAACATTGTTTCACGACATTGATTCAGTTGTGCAGTGATGTTTGGAACATTCAGCCTTCTGTCGTTCAAGCTGATGACTGATGAAATTGTCCTCTGCTCTTGTTGCTGTTGGTCAACCATCCCTACTTTTGGTTTGTTTTGTCCCATTTCCTGATGTATCCAAAGAGTATAATCAACCGTAGCCCTTGGAATATTTATTTTGAGTACTAAAGAAGAAAAACACCTTCAAATCCTTTTTAAAAGATATCTGGTTATACTAAGATCAAAGTTACAAAGGAAGATTTGTATTTAGGATGATAAATACATTGCGGTGCTTAACTTGTTTCCTCAAAAATAACACTTTTAAGATGAGAAAGAAGAATTTTTGAGGGTGACCAAATACTTTTGACGGGTAGTGTATATATATATATATATATATATATATATATATATATATATATATATATATATATATGTTCCCGTTTCAGTAACGGTATTACACCAGTTGGAGGTATCATGAGTTGCTCTTGTAATATCTAAACACTTGTCCGCTGCTCTAACCATTTCGAAATCATAAATAACTAAACGTCACTTATCAAAAGAAAGTTTGAGTTTCTGAAAATGAAACAATGATATCGTGATTTTTTTAGCTTCTCTTTTTGTTTGTTGCTTCCTCAGAGCATGAATAATTTGTTTTTGTTACCACACAAGTTGTTTCTGTCTACACACATTCACATACACGGACTATTCTACCATTTCTCTTTGATCTCATTCAAGTTACTTACACAAAAACGGGATTTCCGCCATTGGACCAAAACGTGGGACATGTCACATAGTGCAAAAATGTTGAGCTAAAATACATTGAGCACACAATTGCAACAAGCATTATATTCAGATGTTTATTCTTTAGAAATATTTCGTCTGTTCAAAAACTAGTTTTCTGGAGTAAATGTCTTGTGCAGTTCCTTCAATTGTTAAACAATTTAGTCATCTGATCGAAATGTATTTATTACGAAACAGAAAAATGCTTCCCCTCTTTGCTTTTGATTGACCCCCCCCCTCCTTCTCAATAAATGAGACACCTATTTACTGTTACTACTATCTGCAACTCATCCACTTTCTTCTCCAACCATTGTGACATATAAGCGACGAATTATTTTTGTCAAGTTATTTTTATATATGTCTGAATTTCGTTTAAATTTTTATATAGGTTTCCTTTACATCTTTTTGGGCACGTCCATGCTTGTAAAAAAATAAGATAAAATGTAAGATTTAACATTAAGATTTAAAGAATTTTTAACTTTTTTGTTAAATCACAACTCACATGGAAATTATCCGAAACTATCTTTATTTAAACTTATACTGTAAACGACTTTTTGGAATTCCTGTAACGTAAATCCGGTTTGGTTTTTATATTCCGCGCTCTCTATAAATATCTTCTCGTCCCATTTCTATGACTCAGATTATTCAGAATGTAGTATTGCCTTATAATTTTGACTACGTGAAATTGTCAATAGCAATATGTTATTTTTAAAGCGGAATAGAAGTTAACAAACTAGACTAATGGATATACAATAAGTGCCGTAATATATTAGACTTAGAAATCATAGTAATTTAATTATATGATTAAGTATATTAAACGTTAGTAGTAATAACATAGGAACAAAGTACAAGGTTATATTCTTAAACAAGTGAACATCGTATGGTATGAAACATAATTATTTTCAAACAATTAAAGTTTCGATACGTTTTGATTTCACTCGCCTTGAGAGATGAAATAACATTGAAACAGTTTGTCATATCATCGCAAGTCATATATAAAAATAGACAGCACCCAGTGAGAATCGAACTAACTGCTGTGGCCTTATACAGAAGTAAGCTAAGCTATGCATGCACACACGCATGTACTATCACACAACGGATCAAATCACTCCAAACACAACATTTTTATATTCAGTAAGCAGTGATGCTAACACCGAATAATAAAGACATTCTCATTGCATTTTTTTTTATTTAACATATCCTCTTTTGAAAATCTTCAGATTTGAAAATTCTTTTGAATAATAATCAAGCTTCTCGTTATCAAAATAAATGTCATTAAAAACTTCGATTTTCATTAACACGAATGCTTTCTTTAAATGCATTCGTAAGCCAGACAGTCTTGAAATTTACTTCTCCAAATAAACATTCCTTTATGACGGTCTTAAAGTCGAAACCGTTGGGAATTAATAAATATTTAATAAAACATGTACTAACAGTTATATACCGATTTTTCTGAGAGATCTTGTTGATTTTCAAATGTATTTTTGTAAAATTTCCTACTTCATATTTCATCTGCATTTGCTTTGAAGGTGGTTTCAGGATTTTTTTATCATACCGTTGATCGAACTGCATCTCAAAATGAGAACATATTAACATCACAGAGCATTGAAGAAGAATAGCCTCAACACTCACGTAAACAATAAAAATAAAGATGATCGTAATTTCGACGAAGAAAAAGCCTATATAATCAAAAGAATACAAATCAAAGCTGCAATGCTTAGAATCAGCGCCAATTTCAGAAGACTCGCGCGTGTGTGTGTGTGTGGTGTGTGTGTGTGTGTGTGTGTGTGTGTGTGTGTGTGTGTGTGTGTGTGTGTGTGTGTGTGTGTGTGACACTTTTAAACAAATACCGTTCATTTAAAAATCAAATATGAAATTGATATCATTAAAAAAATAAACGAATAACATCCCCTAACAAACAGTTTCACAATTTCTTGATCTGTGTTGGTGATCATCTGATAATCAAAAAATTGTGAAAATAATAAGTTAGGTTATTCTATTTACTTTATTCTAAAATGATGTCTGTGTTATATATATATATATATATATATATATATATATATATATATATATATATATATATATATATATATATCACTGCGTATGAGTATCACAATAAACTTTTTGCATTATTCATTAAGTTTTGAAAGTCAAATTACAAGAACATTACGCAAAAAGAAAGATCTTTTCTTGAAATTAACATTACAAGGCATTTTTGTTGAATAAAAAAACAAAAGTCCATTCTGTCCTTCTAAAATCTTCTTCATAATTGATCAAGGAAATTAATGAATTAAACTTACATTGCTTAACTCTTTGCTGTCTTTGGCAATAAAAACAGATTTTCTTCTTGTTCAAATATGTATTAGCGGTACTTTCTGTTTGTTAATGCTCATGAAAGATATTCATCATTCTGATCATAAACAAATTGTCAATTTATCAAAATACTTGTAAGTAATACTATATATATATATATATATATATATATATATATATATATATATATATATATATATAATTAGAATGTTCACCATATGTTGGTAAAAACTAAAACGGCAGTAAATACAACAAGGAACAAAAGTGTTCAATTCCAAAAAGGTGCACTTTGTAGATAAAGTGTGAAGCAAATAAAACAATATTAAAAATTTAGAATAAAAAAGATTAATAACTCTGAGTTTCACAATATCGATCATCAGAAGAGATATGTATATGTGATTGTGAATGCGTTTAATACTATAAGCTTTCACATATATGTATATATGATATGAAATTGTGAATGTGTTTAATGCTAGAAGCATCAGCAAAGTCCTTGCATGAAGTGTTATCTTCCGTACGCACATTGTACTTTTCACTCGCTTAATAAACACGTATGCACACTTACACGAAGCAGCTCAAAGCGTCCCAAACATATGTACGCACACACATACATACGCACACACATACATACATACATACTTACACACACACGCATACACACACACATACATACACGAAGGGTTATTCACGCTCGCATTCACGGTAAAGCCTTTTCTTCATCCTGTACCATTTCTATTCCAGCTGCGTCGTAGTGCTTCTCCCGCCTGCTCTTTCATCTGCCACTGCCGCTGCTAAGATTTGCTCTGCTTTAATCCCAGCTCTCCCTTAACCCTTATTCTCTGTTAATTCCATACACTGCTCTGGTTCTTGTCTCCCGCTCCATACTGCTGCCGCTTTGCTCGTCGCCGCTTGCTCCTTGCTTCTCTACCGTTAATGTTACTGCGACTGTGACCCTTTGTATTGATTGCTTCTAATTGGCAATTAACACTGATTAACCCTGTTCTGTAATTAATCACTCGTTCTTTGACTTTGCTGCACGTTCAGCCAGTAGCCAGGACCAGAGTCGATACATTCTTGCAGTATGAATGCTCGGCACTGACCGTGACAGGATATGGCGTTGCTCTTTGAATAAAAAGTCAGCCTTAAGTTTGTTAGCTGATGTCAATTAATAAGAATGACTTAGAAGTGTTTCAAACACCCTGACGACGTTCACTGCCTGATGAGATCCATCACTGTGCACTTAATTTTGAAAATGAAAAGTGCTTTATTATTTTTTCTTCTTTTTTTTTCTTATAATCGGGGCTTATTTTGATGCAAAACGGGCGATAACATGGTGCTTCAAGCAGTAAGATTAAACTGAAATTTGAGTTAAGAAAAATTTGTCGTTCTCTGTTCCAAAAAGATAAAATATTCAAAAACAAACTAAACAACCCGTAAACCCGTTGATTCTATATCGAAAATTTGAATGATAAAAAGATTACGTTCAGCACAAATCTAGAACTCATAAAATAATCATTCACCTGGAAATTAGAGTTGAAATTAACTTATTTTCTAGGTATAGTGTTTATTGATTGATTTTAACGACATGTCAGCACTTTATACAGATAATTTGCAAGCAGATCTATTTAACCCATAAATGAGAGGACCCTAACAGGTACTACCACTCCAGGACAGAGTAGACCTGGGAGTAATGGCAATGAAGAAGTTCTCATTCTTCAGACTGACAAAATTGAAGCTTCACCACCAGATACAGTTTAGGGTCATACCCAAGATACCCTCATTTTTCGGGGGGGTCTTACCTCTCTGTAGGAGATATAGCCAGCATATTCCTAGTCCAGCCGACAGAGATGTTCTAAGTGAATACCTGGACCTACCCAGAGTTCTGAAAAAATCTAGGAACATGAAGGTGAGAGTAATACCAATTGTAATTAGAGCCCTTGGAACGGTCCGCAAGAATCTGGAAAAGAGATTGTGTTAATGGAGATCAGAGGAAGACTCGAAACACAGGATATTCAAAATAGTCCAGGAAATCTGAGAAGACTTGCTATCATTCAGGCTCCAGTGAAAAAATACCAGTTAGAACTGGTGTGAAAAACTCATGAAGATAATAATAATAATAATAATAATAATAATAATAATAACAAAAAAATCTGCAAAATTGTCGACTTTGCTGTCCCGGCTGACCACAGAAGAAAACTGAAAGAATGTGAAAAGAGAGATAAGTACCTCAACTTTGCTAGAGAATTGCAAAAACTATGGAACATGAAGGTGACAATCATACTAATCGTGATTGGTGCTTTTGGCACGGTAACTAAAGGATTATTAAAGGGCCTGGAGGATTTGGAAGTCGGTGGCCGAGTAGAGACCATCCAAACAACAGCATTATTGAAAACGGCCAGAATACTGAGAAGAGTCCTGGAGACTTGAGGAGACTTGCTGTCACTCAATCTCCAATGAAAGACTATCAACTAACACTGATGTGAAAAACTCTAATGAGTAAATAATAATAATAATAATAATAGTAATACCACCACCACCACCACCATCACCAATACCATAACGCTGCTAGAGTCAACGATAATTCTTAGAAGAGTGCTGAAGATTTTCGGCAATGACAACCGCACGTCTAGTCTGATTATAAAAATGAATAAAAGCAAGGATTACCTTTTTGGTTATTTGGTTGGTTTTACGGTATATCAAACCTTGTTGGATTATTCTATGTCGAGTTCAGTTTAACAATTATGGTCTCCCATTATATATTTACAAAACTTTACTTTCAGAATCATTTTAGACTGGTCAATATTCCTTTACTTCAAACAAATCTATTTAACCTATACATGATACTCTCACAAGTACTATCACTCCAGGTTAGTGTGGACCTGAGAATAATCGTGATGAAGGGCTGACTCCACACTTCCCAGACTTCCATAACTGGAGCCTCAACACTGCATTTTAATGTTATATCCAGGACACCCCTTTATTGGTCGGTGGGGATACTCCTCTGCAAGGAGTGCAGTTGGTATATTCTAGGCCCCGCTAACAGGGCATTCATTACTTTTATTACAATAATTCGTTGTTGTTGTTCAATATAAAGCAAAAATGGTACATCATAAAAGAGTTTTGTTAGCGCAATAAAGTTGAAATGCCCTAACTTTGAGGAAAAAGGCAATTTCGAGTCCAATTTACCATAGGATATAATGAGGTAGAGTTTGAATGTGGGTTCACATTGATTATTATAATTTCTCAAGGAAAACTTGAAAACTAACAAATGCTAATTATTGAATACTTCTCTTTATTTATTCATTTGTAATCAATTATTATATAATTTCTATTAATAAGATGTAACTAAACATTTAGCTTAATGATCATGAACGACTGCCTTTTACCGAAAAATAATGATAATAAAACACAACAGTCATCGTAACGAAGTGGTTAAGCAACTTCAAAGTTCATTCGAGCAATTGCTTTTCACTTTCAGCTTAATAGCCTTGGGAATTTTTTATTAAAAAAGACCACAACCTTATCAAAACAGTTACCACTACAAACTCCAAAGAGAACACCATAAAAAAACATTTACTTCCTGAAGAAGACGTCAAACGTCAGAAACACGTATTGAAGAAGAATAAATAAGCTAAAAGCAAATTCTCATGTGAACCTATTCATTTTAAAGGATATATATATATATATATATATATATATATATATATATATATATATATATATATATAATAAAATTGAAAGAAAAAAATTTCAATTTTGTAGTTTCATAATAAATTCATTTCAGGTCTATAAAATGACCCTCTACAGACTATTTGTTTATATATAGTAAAACGGTGTAGTAAATGGAATTGTTTTTTCTAACATTTAAAACTTTATCATTAAGTTTGAATTTTTTTTCAAATATATATCATATTAAATTATTATCCTTTTTTTTTAAAGGAAGTATATTTATACTCTATCTTATTAAAATTAAATATATTCTTTATTGGAAAAAACTTATATATATAGCAAATAGTAACATATACAATGATATGCACATCGGTTAGGGATAAAACGTATTTTTATCATTCAGAGAGTCGTTTGCTTCTTATAAAACTGAATTCTATTTCAAGGTGTATGGCATACAACAGTTGTTTATATGTTAAACCATTTACAAATCTCTAAAGCAGGACTTTCACATAACACTGCACTATTGTGGTCCTTATTTATATAATTCCCTGAGGATCGTCTAACAGTGTGAAACACTAAGTAACAATCTTAACAGTTTGTATCAATAGACATGAAATTACTCTATCGCTTTTATTTTTTATATGCTGCTAGTAAGTTAATTCTTAAATGGCAGTAATATATATATATATATATATATATATATATATATATATATATTAGATTTATATATCTAATGCCATGGAATTTAGACTGCGACCCCAGGGTTTCATGGAGTTTTTTACAAAACAGCAATCATCAGGTAGTTAACAAAATGAAATGAATCGAAAATCGAAAAATACAGTAAAAAAACCGTTCGGATTTTGTAGGAATCTTTAGGTATGATTGTAAGAGTATGTGTGGTGGGTATAGTTGCGTATTATAGTGTTTGTATGTGTGAGTGTCATACAGTGTATGTGTATGTGAAGGTACAGACGCAGGGTGTTGTTTTTACCGGATG
Organism: Sepioteuthis lessoniana; assembly: GCA_963585895.1. Classification (NCBI taxonomy): domain Eukaryota; kingdom Metazoa; phylum Mollusca; class Cephalopoda; order Myopsida; family Loliginidae; genus Sepioteuthis; species Sepioteuthis lessoniana. Next base: position 48,929,472 of record OY757916.1, read on the forward strand.
TTATAAGTTGTCCGTGTATCTTATGTTGCTACATTATTGTTGTGAAAGATTCTCTATCTATTTCTGTATGTGTAGGTGATTATAACTAAGGAACAAAACATCATCATTGCATGTCAAGGGAAAGATTTGATTTGTAAGCGTATTTAAACGGGTATAGTATGGTAGATCAGAATCACAATGAATATCAAGAGGTAGGGATATATTGTATTACAATATAATATGGATAATTGTACAATGTTGGTATTATATGTAGGGAAGAGATTTGGGCTAGAATATAATAATAAATTGATGAAATGTTGCGTAAATATTATATCTACTATAGTTATCTGTGATAGTACGTACGTAATGAAAATAATGAAGGGGTTACAATATTAGTTAGTATTTTTATGTATGATGATGGTTTTAACTGAAGAGCAAAGTGTTGTCATTATAAAATTAAGGAAATCGATAATGGGTTTGGTGGGGATGGGTAATAGTTAGGGGTTGTGATGGTTATTTTTAATAGTTATCTGGTTTGTGTTAACGTTGTAGGATTTATACGCTGTTGTAGTAAAGGATAGAGTGTACGTAGTAGATACGATGAATGTAGAGTGTTCAGGCGTATCATTAATGTTCTTAAAAATATGAATTTAACGGATAGTGGAGGCGTATGGAGAAGGGTATGGGGTGGAATGGAGAAAGATGGTACATATATTGTGGCGGGTGTGATGATTGGTGGAGGAAAATGGTACTTACGGTGCTTCAGGGGTGGTGTAGTGTCGTTTGATTTTTTTTTTTATGTATATTTGTGGTGTTTGATGGGTTATGTGTACGGGTCGAAGTGTGAGAGAAGGTGATTGTTCTCATGTCTACATTTTGAAAGGATTTCAGATTTTTATTTAGTAGGGTATTTTGTGATGGGTAGGTTATGATGGCTAATTTTTCGTGGAGGCAAAGAAGGCATTTTTTTATATTTTGCTGTAGGCAGGTGCTAGTTATAGTATCTCCTAGGTGATTGTAGGAGAAATGTTTGTGTCTTTTAGGTGCCATATGTACGATGATAAGGAGGTGCTGGATGAGTAGTATCTATTTGTGAAAGAAAGATTATAGTAGTAAATTCTCTGTTTTATGGTGTCCTCCATTGCACCAATGTAATGTTTGACGGAGTTGTTTGTTTTTACTGTGGCTTTGTATATAACGTTTTTATACAGGCATTTTCCTAGTAGGGGGCATATGCTTTTAACCCTACAATTGCATTGGTTGGAGGGATGTGTTGCGATTTTTTTGTTGTGTTTTTTTATTATTTGGGACATTTTGCTTGTGCAACTGTAGCTAACCTTAATGTTGTTTTTGTTAGAGATTTTGGCTGGTGGCTATTATTGGGGAAGTGCTTGGTAATTAAGTTTAGGAAGTCCCTACCTATGTTGGATGTTATACATTTATTGTAAGGTGGGATAAACCAAATAATATTCCTACGTCTGTGCTTAGATTTGTCTTTTGGAGGAATGAATTCTAGTACTTGTTTATAACCGCTGTATTTTAATGCTTAGTCATATATGTGTTTGTGCTTATAAAAATATCGATGTTTGAAGAGTTATTGGATAGTCTACAGCTGATAGATTTTGGGATTTGTTTGGTAATTGAGGGTGGGTGGTTTGAAGAAGTGTGTATGTAGATTGGTGTGTCTTTATCTATTTTATAAGTTTCGTATGCACCTTTACATAAGTTTAGTGTTACGTTCAAGAAATTTACTATTTTTAGATTTGTGTGTATGGTAATCCTAAATCCCAGCAATTTCAATGCGTTGGATATTCTTTTCCTGTAGCTGTCTAGTTTGGGTCAGTTTGGGTTCCTAATAATGATTAGACCGTCGTCTCTGTATAGTCCCATATCGGTGTTATTGATTATGTTTGATAGTTGGGAGAGAATTAGGGCACCGACCAGTTCGCACACCTTTGCTTCATCAAAGTTAACCATGGTTTCGTCGAACAAATGATTATTGAGTTTCTTTATCCATAATTTACCGTCATGGAAGAAGAGCGATTTGCGGCAGTGCTTGATTATCCTAATGTCATATTGTGATATGGGTACGTGGTGGGCTGCTAATTCTAAGGTTCTGTCAAGTGTGTATTTGGCGATGGAGGGGTAGAAATCTGTGATGTCGAATTGGATGAAGGCTATGTTGTTCTTGTTAGGTATAGTTGTGAACCTGTTGGTGACGGCTTTGATGCTCTTCCATTGGTTAATTTGTAGTTTATCTGTGAGCTGTGTGTTTATATTATCCAGAATGTGCTTGCTGATTTTTCCTATTTCGGATTTTGAGGGAATAATTAATCGATATGTCGGATTGGTTGTGAAGTTTGGTTTGTGGTCTTTGATTATATATATATATATAATCCGAGGGAAATAGTCTAAGGATTAGACTATCAAATAATAATCCAAGGGGTAAGAATATCCAGTTGAGTGCTCAATGCCAACGGCCATCGACTGTATAATTAATTTCAGATTAAAAATACATCGAAACTCACGTGCAGAGTGAAAACATGTTTTATAAAATTGAAATAAAAAAATTCAATTTGTGGTTTCATTATAAATTCATTACGGGTCTATAAAATGACCCTCTTCATATGTAGAGAAAGAATAAATACAGTTGTGTATATGAATATAATTCAGGTAGGTTTACATTGCTTCCGGCGAGAAGAGAATTAAACATTTTTTTCGTCTCTTCAAATTTTTAATTAAAATAAAACCTCTTTAATGGTAGAAAAAATTAATAGTGGTTTGAGACTCAGTTAAAAAATTATAAATGAAAAATGAATTCCTTATTTCGTTGAAATTAATTTGTATTAGGAAGATTATTTAATGTAATCCGTGTAGTCTAAAAATAATAACTCAATGCTAATGTTAAGCTACTAAAAGTCTATTCCTAACTATGAAACATATCGCAAAAAATTCCATGTTATTTATATTACGAAGAATTAGCATATCGATTGTTAAGTTAACTGTAATAAGTAAAATATTTATAATATAACAGATATAGGATTAATGTATCTAATAATTCCTAACTTTTAATATAATTATTGAATTAAATAGCAATTTAAATATAAATTTATTTAATCGAATTGACTATTTGTTTATATATAGTAAAACGGTGTAGTACATGAAATAATTCCTTCCAACATAAGGAATTGCTATTTCAAAGTAATAATTTAGCTAAGAATCTTACCGATATAACTCAGGAAGAATTAGAAATTATATTAGCATGTAGGAAATCTGTGCTGATTAATAACGACACTACTTGGGTTAAAACGGCGACCAATAATTTTAACGTCACAATGGGGTCATTCGACACCGCAAAATTGCTGACCTAGTAGGTATATACATTTTTAGATACACTTGGTAGATTCATAAATTGAGATAACATCAGCAAATATAGAGGCAATGGTTTCATTGCGATCCCTAATAGTAACGGACCCCTAACATCAAAAATACAAAAGAAAACTCAAAGACTTTTTAAATATATGGGGTTAAAAATAGAAATTCGTTCGAAATAAAAAATAGTCAATTATTTAAGCGTAACCCTCAATGACAATTCTTATAAATTATTTAATGAGACCATTACCATACCAACATACATAATGTTAGCTCTAACTACCCTACATCCATGATTAAATAAATTCCTAAAGCGATTAATATTAGAATAAATAGATTACCATCTTCAAAAAACATATTTAATAATCACAAAGAATTTCATAATGATGCCATACGTAACAGCAGCAATAAAAATGAATTTAAGTACTTAAAAACCAAAAGACATTACAATAATATGGACAATAGTCATGGAAATCATAGAACTAATAATAATATAAGTATGAATAATATAATAAACAAAAATATTAATAAAAATATATGTAGAAATAAATGTAACCTAAGTAATTTTAAATATCAAGCTATTATTTCAGCTAAAGAAACTTATACCATTGGAAAAGCATACGTAGGTATTACAAGTTTAAACTGGAATTTTAAATATTACAACCACTTCCAATCATTCAAAAATCCAACATCAAAAAATCAAACTGCCCTATTTAAATTTTACTGGTATTTGAAAGAACTTGGACAAACACGTATTATAAACCGGAAAATAATTTAAAATGTCGTTCCCACACAATAAACATTACCATTATCTCTTCCACTTCCTAAAAAAAAAGAAGTACAGAAAGCGGTTTTAAATGCATCGAAAAGCCGCCGCCTTTAAAAAACAGAAGTCAACGCTTAGAACCGAATTTACATTACAATTTTTTCACAAAACCAGCGTGAAAGCTTTTCTTTCTTGGCATTAATTTCGGCCTTTTTCCGATCTCTTGACCTTGCGTGCCCCTCGGCCTTTTGCCTGGTTCGGCGCGAAACGGCTATTGACCAGAAAGTATAGCACTGGACCTCGTTGTCCAGTTTAAGCTATAATCAGCCATACGTGCCTGGACCCAGATTTGAGTCCATGTCCAGTTAGGCTAATCAGGCCCCACATTGCACTAAGTGGGCCGATGACCATCATAGTCCAGCAGGGCTCGATCCTCGGCTCGTGTCCGACTTTCCCCTCCCCTAAATCCCCACTATAATCGACCTTCGGACCATTGAACTTGTGTCAATTCCTTCTTGGTGAGAGGCTGCGACAAATATGCTTTGCCTGCCCCTCGTAGGCGCGCAACGGCTATTGACCAGAAAGTATAGCACTGGACCTCGTTGTCCAGTTTAAGCTATAATCAGGCATACGTGCCTGGACCCAGATTTGGGTCCATATCCAGTTAGTCTAATCAAGCCTACATTGCAATTAGTGGGCCAATGACCAGCATAGTCCAGCAGGGCTTGAGCCTCGGCTCGTGCCTGACCTTCCCCTCCCTAATCCCCACTTTAAATCAGTCTTCGGGTCACTGACCTCGTGTCAAGTCCTGTCTGGTGGGAGGCAGAGACAAATAAAGCCTTGCGTGGCCCTAGGGGACAGGATCAAATTGTAGAATCTGTTCCACGGATATTTTGCATTCAGATCACACTAGCGCCTCGCTGAACGATATGCTCACACAGCGATCCCTCCTTTGTGGTTAATCTAGCCTTTTGGAGTCGTTCTGGCTGAGACCCCACTGTGGTTGACACTCGCTACTGGAACACTTCCCACAACTTGAGGTTGATCCTCGAACGTATCTGCTCCCCGACTCAGCCCTGTTTAGGGAAGGAGGTCTCCAGCCTTGAATTGGAGTATCTCCAGCGATTCCTCCCGGAATCGTCAAAGCAGACTGCCAGGAGGTAAACACGAAGCAGACGACCAGGAGGCAGGAGCCTCTCGATTCCAGCGGTTCACCCGAACCGAACGCAGCCCTGTTGAAGGAAGGAACACCCAGGTCTCCTCACCTTTGTACCGACTCGCGGATTGCTAGGATATCCCTGTCGTTAGTGGTGCCTGTCCTGCTGATTGCCCGTTCCTGCCGTCCTTGCCGTGACCTTGCCTGCCTGCCTGCCTGCCGTTTGCCTGTTTCCGGTACCAGCTCTATCCTGCTATCTCCCGCTGGTCGAAGACCGTTCGATTCGAGTACTCAGGAGATACTCGATAAACTGTCCTTGCTAGGGCAAAATCCATGTCTTTTGTGAACTACAAGCTAATTTTTTTTCAGCCTTTTGGTTCCGACTTAGCCCTTGCAGACAGTTTCCGTCTCCTGACCTCAAGTACCTCCAGCCCGCAGTCCGGTGACCAAACCGACGACCCTACCGACATCCAGTTTACATGACAGGCGTAATTTATGCTTAGAAGAGAAAATATGTATATTGAAATATAAAGATAGAAATTTACTAAGTACTAAAAAAAAATTGATAATTAAATGTAGGCATAGAAATAAATTCTTAGTATAATTTAACTCTATATCTTAATTATATTAAATATATTTAACTTTACCATTAATTAGGTGATTTACATTTTAATTCTTAATAGTTAAATATTGATAATAATAGTGAAAAAATTTATTAAATGATAAAATGATTTAAATATGTTTTTTCCAATAAACAATATATTTAATTCTAATAAGATAGAGTATAAAAATACTTCCTTTAAAAAAAAGCATAATAATTTAATATGATTTATATTTGAAAAAAAAATCAAACTTAATAATAAAGTCCTAAATGTTAGAAGAAACTATTCCATGTACTACACCGTTTTACTAATTTTTTTTTCATCATACAACGTGTGAAAGCACGTGCGATACCCTGTCCTCATCAGCCGCCAACCAGGGTGATAACACAGTTTCGGTAGCTCAAGGCGGTACTGCCACTCCTGTCGCTACCAAGCAGCTTTTACCACCGGACAGGGTATTTAAAAGAAATATATATATCTATACATACGCCAGATCAACTAAAAGTAGACATTACATTGGACGTTCGTTCATCTTCATTTTAGTGCAGTTTGTGATTTAAAAACGCGTTTACTTACAGCCGTTGATGTCATAGCAACCGTTTCTTAATTTTGCGTAATCACACGGGAATGATGGTTCATCGTGCATTGCATTCATGTTGAAATCCCTTCTATATCTATCATCTATTCGGTTCGTTTTCCCTCAGTTTTATCTTTTTTTATGTGTTACTGCACAAAAGCACTCGAGACAAACGTCATATATAATTCTGCTGAAAGATGTTATTTGTTGATCAATGGGGCCCTCAAGATGGGTGGTGAGTAAAAAGAAAGCTCGTGGTCTATGTTTGTCCTGGTAGCTGTCTGATTATCCTTGGGCCACTAAATTCTTGGCTTGCAAGGAATGTCTCCAGGACGCTGACGTTCAGAATTGGGCTCGTGAATACTGTGGGGGTAATCCTGATTCATAAGCCCATCATTCGATTTACATTCTCCGGTAGGAGAATTACGTTGTTCGCACCAGCGCGCCTTGTACTACACCGTTTTATTATATATATATATATATATATATATATATATATATAAACAAATAGACAACTCGATTAAATAAATTCATATTCAAAATTGCCATTTAATTCAATAATTATATTAAAAGTTAGGAATTATTAGAAACATTAATCCTATATCTGTTTATATTTTACTTATTACGGTTAACTTAACAATCGATATGCTAATTATATGAATAAATAAGTAATATAAATAACATGGAATTTTTTTTTTTTTTTTTTTGCGATATGTTTCATAGTTACAGGGGGTTTTGTGGGTTTTTTAAGAAGAATGTACGAATATTATATTTGATAATATATGATGATATTTCTACCATTAAAGAGGTTTTATTTGAATTAAAAATTTGAAGAGACGAAAAAAATGTTTAATTCTCTTCTCGCCGGAAGCAATGTAAACCTACCTGAATTATATTCATATACACAACTGTATTTATTCTTTCTCTACATCTGAAGAGGGTCATTTTATAGACCCGAAATGAATTTATAATGAAACCATACAATTGAATTTTTTTATTTCAATTTTATAAAACATGTTTTCGCTCTGCGCGTGAGTTTCGATGTATTTTTAATCTGAAATTAATTATACAGTCGATGGCCGTTGGCATTGAGCAACCAACAGGATATTCTTACCCCTTGGATAATTACTTAATAATCTAATCCTTAGACTATTTCCCTCGGATTATATATATATATAAAATACTGCCATTTAAGAATTAACTTACCAGCAGCATATAAAAAATAAAAGTGATAGAGTAATTTCATGTCTGTTAATACAAACTATTAAGATTGTTACTTAGTGTTTCACACTGTAAGACGATCCTCAGGGAATTATATGAATAAGGGCCACAGTAGTGCAGTGTTATGTGAAAGTCCTGCTTTAGAGATTTGTAAATGGTTTAACATATAACAACTGTTGTATGCCATACGCCTTGAAATAGAATTCAGTTTTATAAGAAGCAAACGACTCTCTGAATGATAAAAATACGTTTTATCCCAAACCGATGTGCATATCATTGTATATTGTCACTTTGTCTACCACTAAGAGGAGAGAAATAAAGAATGTCCCCTACCCCTCCGTGTTTGAATTAGCAGGCCGCCAAAGAATGACCGTTAAGAGAGGAATAGGAATCTAGGTCAATTCCTCGCGGCCGAAGTAACAAATCCAGTTCAGAAGGAAAGCCAACAGATGTTTGCACTCTGTGACCGGGTGAAAGAGATAGTAGTTCTAAAGAATCGCCAGGGAAAGGAAGAAAAAAGGCTAATGATTGGCCAGAACCCTAAAGCGGAAGTAGCCCCCATTCCGGCAGCGGAAATAGGGTAAAAGAATATCAGTTTGAAAGAGAGATGTCGTCGTGAACAGATGGGGCGAATCTCATGCCAAACTCCGGGCGAAGCACCAGAACCGGGATTTGCGGGACAGTAGTTGAAGTGATAAGATATATTGAAACTACCGCCGAAATCACCGGGGGAAGAAGCGGAAAGAATCTTGGACAAGCCAGATTTATATATATATATATTCCGCCAGCCCGTAAAAGAGAAAATATTCTCCGAAGGAACCCGTCAAAAGATAAGTAAACATTAAGACTGTTTCTCCCTACACCCTTTTTAAGCATTGCAATTACATATTCTCTCTCTCTCTCTCTCAATTTAAAGAAAGACGAAAGAAAAGAAAAAAGGAAGAAAGACATTTATAGTTATGTATTATCCGCTGATAATATAGCCGACACGTTGAATCTGTGTGTCCGCGTGTGTATTAAAAAGATTGTTATATTTTAATGTCCCCACAGTTTGTTGTCTGATGTCAAGTTGTCTGTTTCATGTTTGTTTTCAGCTTCTTTCGCCTTATGTTATTCTCGCCTAAATTGTCCTATTCTTTCCTTTTAAAATATTATACGGGAAACCGGAGTTGTCGACTACTATAGTTAATATTATTATATCAAAACCTAGAGGCTCATATCTTCCTTTATCCTAGGGGTAGGAAGAGCTAGTGGCCTGGTGGGTGTGTGTGTGTAATGTGAAATTTGGAAACCCCTTGCCAGCGGCGGTCAGTCTAGCCCCAAATTAACCCTAACCCCCACATAATATGTCAGTTCCTATATGCCTGAGAAAGGACTCTGAACAAGGACTTATTTTACGAGCGATCAAGTGCCAGACCGCTCCGTCTTCACACGTGCGAAAAATAAATTCCCGACTTGGGATTTTAATAATTTTGCCGTCACAATATGTTACTATTTGCTAAGCGGGGCCTAGTTTAGCGCAAAGTTAGAGGTATGAGTGACCCGATGAGAACAGGACTCACGAACAATGGTCTTCGAGCTTAACTGGTTAACCATTATACCACACTAAGTACTCATATCGTTGCATATGTTTGCGAGAAGCAGTATCTCTGAGGGCGCTAAGCGTAACGATTATCGTCGTAGGAAATGAGATAATTGACCCGAGTTCAAACCCTGGACAAGGCTGTTTGGGTTTCTCTTTGTGTTAATGCCATTAGGAAAGACATGAGTCCATCAGTCTTCCCCAATTCACACCCTGCTATGGGTAAATTGTAGAGCAGGCTTGGTTCCTCTTCAAGACGGGTTGCCTAACCAGTCTAGGAGAACCTTGAATTCAAACCAGTTTTAATCGACTTAAAATTGTCCTTCTTTCACATCCTGATAGTTGCGAAGAGGTTGGATAAATACATACATGCTTGTATGTATTCATTGTTTCATGAACTTCTAAAATTATCGTATTTGATAGCATATTAGACACCCATCTTTTTTCCCCAAACTTGACTCAAAAATACTTTCCCTTAACTTAAATGCGAAATGGATTAAAGATTGATGTTTCCCCAGATGTTTAACTACCAGTCCTTGTACCGAGGCAAATTTCATCAAGCTGCAATATCAAATGTAAATGAAGGGTCTTATATGATATCAAATACGGTGTAGCAGAAAGAATTCCAAATTGTTATTTTATACGGGAATTGCTTTGGCCGTTGGAGTTCGAATTTATATATTTCGCCCAATGAGAATGACTAATGCCATTCTGCCCGGGTCACCTCCCTGGGGCAACATAAAAGGCCGTGCTAACTTTTTCTCGCCCTCTTCTCGTTTCCCCACTGGCCAGCAGCAGAACAAGCCAGCCAACATAACAGAGCACATACTCTTCTCTTTGCCTCCTAGCAGCAGGACAGACCAGTCAATGGAGAGAGCACATTCTCTGTCTTCGCTTCCTGTCTTGCTAGCTGCAGGACAGACCAGCTTACATGACAGTGTACATTCTCTCTCCTCGCTTCCATACTGGCAAGCAGCAGGACAGATCATCTTTTCTTCTCTCACCACAGCAGCAGTCTACTAAGCGTTATGAGGAGAGCACACCCAATTTATAGACCATTGGTATCTGGGAAATCATTCTTTCATCCTTCATCTTTCCTTCTAAACCAACAGATCCTCGGAGAGACAAATTGGTAATTTTAACTCCTGTTTCGACTTCAGCATTTTAATTCCTATCCTGACGACAGCATCTCAACTCCTGCTTTGACTTAAGCATTTTAATTCCTGTCCTGACGATAGCGTCTTAATTCCGGCTCTATCATTTACAACCGTTTTCTTTTTCTGCAACTTACAGCACAAGGGTTCCTTTTGTCTCAAGCTGTTATTAAAACTTCCAAATTAAAAACTATCAATATCTTCGTCAACTCATTTGTTTTTCTTTTTCATATAACAAGAGGCAACAAAACTCTACTACCTCAACTACCATTTTTGTACAAATGGTAACATTATATACCCTTCCTGTTATAACGGTATCATTCAATTTGTTGCGCTGTGTTCATCTTCTTTATTTTTAGCACAGCCTTTTAACCGATATTGCTTAGCCTTTCTTGAGTTTGAAATAAGTTCTGAGATGCAAAGTTGTCATTATTCTATATATTTTTCAGCTTGTCTTCATCTTTATGATTATAAACATCTTTTTAGTTGGTGCATTCTTTGGACAACTTTAGACTGCACCAGATTTTGAGCATTTTTCCACTTCCTTTTTCATCTTTTCAACTCGAACATACCAGGATTACCAAAACTGAATGTCTTAATATTGAGAACGAATTTGTCAGTAAATAAATAAATAAACAAACTAAACATTGATTCTGACGTCACACTGAAACCAATGAAAGAAAATTTAATTTTATGACTGAGCATACCATGAGTTTAGGTTGGTTGGTTGGTTTGATTTGTTTTCTTTGTTTGATGGCATAGCAACCTTCGTAGATTATTCAAAGCCAAAGCCATTCTTGTAAAATAACAGCAGTGATACTATTTAACTCATAGCTGGAGAGGATAAGATGTTCATACCTTTCCCTAGGGTATTAGTCCGCAAGTGGACCTAATACCTCGACTGGATTTTGAACTCGCAAACTTCGATGAAGCAGTCCAGCAATTATGCAACGAGGGCTTCTCCTATGAGGTTAAGTAGATATTCATCCGACTTCACACCAAATTAGATATGATATAAAGTCATTTTATTGAGGATACCATGCACGATTTGAGACTTATGTGGGACTCGCAAAAAAGCTTGATCTCCTAAGCATTCCCCATTTTGGGGCCCCTCAAGTGCTGTGCAATAAATATAGTCCTTAACTCTTTTAGACTAAGCGGCAGATACTGCATGGGAGGAAGGCTTCCTAAAACCATGCAAACATTATTTTCTCGCCCACCTGGCACGTTTGTGCTAGGTGTATACCATAAATTTAGATAAGGTCAATTAAATATCTTTCACAACAGTGTCAACTTGTTGACAGATTTCAATGTTGGCCATTCTTTTGTTTCGGTTGAATAATAAAGATTTTACTATCTTTTACTACATTTTTGTTAAATAACTATCATTCGGTGTCTTCGGAACTAAATATTTTCAGTAAAAAGACGTTGTCAATAACTTGGTCATAATATCAGAAATTTGGGAGAATAAAATAGACAGACCCATTAACCCTTTATAGACAGACTGGCAACATTTGACCGGATAAATGCTTTTGTTTCTTTCCAAGCAAATCTAATAATACTAGTTGGTCGTAGTGGGCTACACCAAGAAATATAAATTTGTTTAAGATATCTTTCAGAATTTGTTTCATATCTGTTTCAGTGTTCCAAATGTAAATTTGAGTTAACTTAAAAACGATAATGCTTGAAAATAATTTCAGCCATAAAATATTGATTGATTGATTTTTATTATTTCATTTGTTTGTTATGCTTCCATGGACATCTCTTCTTCTTTTTTCTATTTCATTACATGTTAGGGGAATTAGACACTCCTATCGCATACGAATAGTTTTAAAACATTCATTTCACGTTTAGATAAAACCCTAACAAGTAATATGACTCGGAGTTAACCTGAGAGTAAAAGAAATGAAGGGATACTCCACACTCCCCAGATCTCCAAATGCAGTTTAGTGTCTTACTCTGGACACCGCTTGAGGGGGTTCCTAACCCTCTACATGGAATACAGTCAGTGTATTCTAATCCCTGCTGACAGTGCGAAGTCAGGAAAAGGTTTAAAATATCAATATATCACTATATCATTGCTAAATGCAACGATTAACTCAAGTTAACTAAAAGTACAGAATCAGAACTAAACTGTATTTTCATTGAAAAAAAAGGTTTGCTTTTAAAATTCTGCAAGCTGAGAATAGTAATTTACTTAGCTTTTTCGGCTCAATGACATGTGAATAGGGCACCCAATAAGAATCGAACTCACTCGTGAAGGTTTGCTAGTCTCGCTTGCTAACCACCCCAGGTATCATCAACAAGTTGAAAGTAAAATATTGATCAATCAATTTGCTTAATTTGTTTAGAGTTTTTCTTGACAAGCTAATTGATTATTATTGGTTCGTTGTGGCTTAACTACTTGGTCAATTCATCTCTGCCAGATCAATACATTGAACTATTCGCTATGTCTTCGTCATTTCTCTTAGGTAACAATTTTGTGGAATCATGTCACTATGCCAAAACCGTCTTCAGTGACCTCAAAGGAGCCTATTACTTACGACTTCATTCTTCCTCTCTTCGTCCATTTTTCTTTCTGTACTTTATCCTCTCTCTCTCTCTCTCTCTCTCTCTCTATATATATATATATATATATATATATATATATATATATATATATATATATAAGGCGCTCGTGGTGTAATGGTTATTGTCGTACGAAATGGACGATAAGGCAGTTTGCATTTCACAGAGCGCTAATACCTTTGGAAACGTATGAACCGAAATATTTTCCTTCCAACTATGGATGAATAGTAAGGCATACTGGGCTCTTTAACCTTGATATGGCAACTGTTCTTGGAAAATGAAAACTCTGAATTCAAACCTGTTTAACTCCGCTTTAAAAAATTAACCTTCGGTCACATCCTGCACGTGTGGTGGGGTTGGGTAAATACATATATTAATAATGCAGTTTATTATATTTATAAATAAAAGGTTCTCAATATTAGTGATAAAGCATTTGTAGATTGAAGTTGGGATAACGTAAAGACGTTTAGTGACTCATTTTATCTCTTATGCGATCATCAGACCAAGAGCTTGTTCTGATGATCACATAGGCGAGAAAATCTGTCAATGCTAACATATATATATATAGAGAGAGAGAGAGACAGAGACAGAAACAGAGAATTTCTCCCCCTCTCCCACTCCCCCCTCTCTCTCTCCCGCTCACTCTCTCTGTACATGTATAATCTTGTGTATGCATTTACATATATATATATATATATATATATATATATATATATATATGTGTGTGTGTGTGTGTGTGTGTGTGTGTGTGTGTGAGTGTGTGTGTGTGTGTGTGTGTGTGCATCAGCAGGTCATAAGCTAGACACAGTTATTCGCTGAATTTGGTTCTAAAATGTTGATAATATAATGTTCATTTATGTAATTAATCTAAAAGTATTGGATTAAGTGCATGGTTTCTACTGAACAGAAAATTGTTGTGTGAAATAAATGTTTTGTTTTATTTTTTTGTTTTGTTTTTGGCTGTTGTTTTTGTTGGTGGTGTTGTTTGGGGCTTTTCGTTTGACTTATGCATTTATGTATTTACGTCGATCATATCGAAAGAAAGATGTATATACAAATTACGTAAGGACTAAGATAGATAGAGGGAGAAGAGATCCCCCTCTCTCTCTCTCTCTCTCTCTCTCTCTCTCTCTCTCTCTCAATCTATGGGTTTTGTGTATAAACATTTCTCTACCAATCTGTCAGTCTCTTTTAATGTGCGCATGCACATTCATGCAATATAATGAACTAAAATGCACCCCATACCCCGAGAAAGTGGTGTTAGACATAATTAATTCTTCTTTTAAAATCTTTATGCTTTGATGTACAGAATCCAGTCTTGGACCATTTACTGTGTCTTCTGCAACAATAACTTCTTAGATACTTAATGCAAACAAAAAATAGCAAATTTTCAATTAAGATCTTTGTGTCTACGGATAGATGTATTTCTCAGGCTATTTTCCTCTTTAGCAGAAATGTCCTCTTCCACTTGGGCTAATAAGCCCAGATCCGTTTTTTGCTATGATATGCGTAACAACACAGCAGTGGGAAAAAGAAAGAAGATACAAGAGGAAATCATGACTTGGACAATAACAATGAGATGCGGTCTTTTGGCTGGTACTGCAGTCAGAGCAAACCTGCAGCAGCAGTAGCAACAGCAGTATCACTTTGATGATGAAAGAGCCGCATCAGCCAGTGAGGAAGTGGTGGGGGCTTTGAGAACCGGCCAGTTGGCACAGAAATAATGATCTTGACGTGTCCTGCACAAAGCTTTCATCTAGTGAGAAATAATGACATGTGGGTCGGCAGTTTTTGCCCTCCCTCGAGAAGATAGTTTTTCTTGGGCTGGAACGAAGTCTCAGTAGCTGAATATAATTTTAATATTGGATTCTTTTTTTCTCTGCTTTTATTTTTCAGTCATTTTTTTTTTTTGTTCTCTCATTAAAGTACTTTTTGTTTATTTAATGAATCACTAGATTTTCTGCAGTTACAGTGAATTATTCAATTCTTTCTTATGTATAAGAAACAGAGACTGGAGCGTGAATGTATTTCGCATCTGATGCGAGTCTAAAATTACGCATTGCATGGAAGACAAATGACTTCAGTCATCTTTAAGAAAACATGTCAGATTTAGAAAAACAACCAACTATTCACAGTATTCCGATTTACTTCTAGTAAAACTGCATCGCGAGATTCTAAAATTACTCGTTTCCTTTAGGAAGATAGATAGATAGATAGATAGATAGATCACATTTTCATGATTGTGAAACTTCAAATAACAGATTTCTATGTAATTACAAATTCTTTTTTTAGGTTTTATACCTGCTCTGCCATAATAGCATCGAGCACTTTTATGCAACACTTTTCTGATTTGGATTTCTTTTATTTTAGATAGATAGATAGATAGATAGATAGATAGATAGATAGATAAAATAACCTAAGCAAAAAATGAAATTGCTCAAGAGCCAATCATCAGAGAGGTATGATAAAAAAAAAAACTTGTGATATTGCACTCTCCACTGTTTGTATAAAACCAACTCCTCCGCCACGGAGAGGATGTGACACAAGGTCAATTTTTAAGCGAAGTACTTCTGGTTAGAATTCAGAATTTTCATTCTTCTGGACTGGTTGCCTTACCAAGGTTAAAAAAACAGCCTATCTTACTACTTATCCATAACTAGAAAAAAAAAGAGATGGATTCATGCTTTTCCTAAGAGCATTAATGTGAAATGAAGTGCAAACAGCCTCGTCGAAGATCTGAACTCAAATCACCGATTTCATTTTCCCCGATAATTACCATTACTTTAAGTGCGCCTCCATTGTTACTCGAGTTTCCTTTTGGTTTCACAATCATCCGAAAAGGCCTATGGGGGTGCTTTTATGGCATACCAACCTTTGTTGAATTATTTAATGCCTAAGTCATTCATTCTTTTTGCCTGGAATTATATAGTTTCAAGTACCTAATTGTTTGTAAATAATTATAACAATTTTTGATACAAATAATTTACGCACGTTATATTGTTTAAAGTATTCCTATCAAATAATTTCTCAACAGATCCATTTGACCAATAAATGGAAAATTAATAGGTACAACCACTCCAGGTCAGAGTAATGGCAACGAAGAGATAACTTCAGACTCCCCCAGAACTTCATAACTAAAGCCACACTTCTGGGTGTACTTTAGTCTCATATCCAGAACACTATAAGAACTCATCTGTCATTTAATTATTTTACATTTTAAACTTGAAATGAAAATCAAAACGAAGAAATAAAAAGATATATGAAGCAACTACAACAAACTTTTATCCTCGCTTCATTCTTGCCAAGTTAATCTATTTCGTTATCATAATCGATTTTAAGAGCCAATAGAAACTTCTCTAATTTTTGCTTGAAGACCAAATATTTTACTTATCATTGTTTACTCCGTCTTAAGACAAACCGAAACACACAGTTATTGATAGTCTTAAGTCTTTGATAGCTGTAAAAAAAAGGTTGAAAAAATTTTTCCACCATATTGATGCTTCTTTTCATCTATTTGCAACCCTTTTCACCTTCTTTCAATCCCATCCAGATAATTTCTTTGTTTTTTTTTTTACCCTATGGTTTAAATATCTAGATTGGCAGTGTGAAAGACTATATGGAAATATAAGGTCCAGATTAATATAATGGTTATATGTGTTTCCATTTACAATGGAATTAACCGAATTTGTTAAAAGAGAAATATAAAGATGGTGAGCAAGACAGATGGAGTGAACTCATGGAATATTTACATAGAAAAATAAGTGCATTAAACAAAATTAGTTCTACTTCACGTTGAAATAATTTTTCAAAAGACGATAATTTATTTGAACATGAAAAATATCAGAACATAGAGTGTTTCATAATTTTTTAAACAAAATGGTCGAGCTCAAATCAAGCGTAACAAATCATAGAGTAATAAAAATTACATTTATTGAAAGGCAAAAGAATAACAGTATAAGAACTGCAATCAAATCTCAAATATGAACCAAAAACGTCCAAGAGTACAGTTATATTTTGACCTTCGACCCGGCCCAAAAATGCTATTCCAAGGTGATACACCGGAAGGAAGTGACACATTCCAATGGCCAGTAATCGAAAGAGATCGCGTGGGCGGATTAAGGCTTATGATATGGAACAAGGTGAAGGTCCCATTGTGCCACTACAGTGATGCACCTGAAGAGAGTAATCTCTGAACTGCATGACAGTTATTTCCGCTTGATGACGATTAAACATCCGATTTCAAAGATCCAGTAGGCGATCGTGTGGGCGTTGAATTATTATTTAACTCAGTTGAGTTTGGGGTGCCAAAGCAGTTGCCAGGAGAGTTCCAGACAGTAGAGACCAGATGTGGTAAGGAAGGCCACACCCGACCGAGGGGGGCCCTCAGAAGCTCCGATGGAGTAGACCCCAACATCAAGAGAACAAGAAAGACACAGCGTGACAGTCATAACAGTGGGGTCAAAATATGAAGTTTATGTTCGGTCTCTAGCACCCTCTCACATACAAAACCTTGAACAACCCTTTCGAACCCTTGCAATAAAGTGAGAGGTAAAATATTGTTAAAGAAGTCTTCCTGCGTCTTTCTGCATGCGTCGTTTATTCATGCGTCTGTCTATGATATTGTGTCGTTGTGATGCTGAATTATGATACGGCAAATGACTATATAACAGTACCTGCGCCAGATGTCTGCCGTTCAGTTGAAAGCGACGTGTAAAGTTTTATTTTTAAAATTTTATAAAGAAAACTGAAATGCGGCATGTAAAGTTGTGGATTACGCGTGCACATCCCTTCTGTGTGATCGATTGAAATTTTCTCAGTGATGGCTGACTTCAATACAGCAATAATTGGAGGGTTGCCTTGGTAGATGTTGTCCATTAGGAACCCCCATTGGAAGATATCGAGGGGGGTAGGTCAGATGAGTGAGATGTCCATTCTACTTCAGCTTTACAGCTGATGAGACCCTCTTGATATTTTTCATAGAATCATGTCATGGTAATATTAGCAGTGTGAGATGGAGCACCATCCTGCTGGAGCAAGTTTTCCTTTTCGTCAAGGTTCTCATGCTCCTCTAGCTCTCCCCAGAACAGCTCAGGCCCCAGAATGTAACGATCTTTTGTCGCTGTCACTACATTACCCAGATCCTCTTTAAAGAAAAATGGTCCGATCATTCCATGCTTCGAGATGGCGGCCTATTTGCTTCCCCAAAACTCTCAGTTCAAAGAAGTTGGCTTCATCCGAAATCCAGAAATCATTCAAGAATTCCTTGTCATCGTTGACATTTTTCGAAAAATCACTGGCACATGGCTATTCTCTTTTCTATATTAGCCTGGGTAAGTTAGTGTTTGATCTGGATCAGGTAGGGACAAAGTTTGAGATCCTTAATCAGAAAGCGCCAAACAGAAGATACGGAGATTCCAAGTGTTGTATAGCCGTAATACAAATATAATCAGAGACATAATCAAACATAATATACAAACTTCAATGAACGAACGAACATACTTCTTTATAAAAATATATCTCTCACACTTTATTCTCGAAAGGGTGATGTTGGTTGTGTGTGAGAGATGAGCTGGAGACGGGGACAAACTGCTATATTGACCCAAGTTCTTCTGACCGTAGCAGCACTTCTTTCTCATCTTGGCTGGGGTTGCTCAATCGTGGGTCACTGAGGGCCCAAAGCCCTCTGTCTGCCGCTGGCTCTCACTTCAGTGTCTTGTCTCCAACTGACTCGAACCGTCTGTGCACCTAGTTATATTATTGTTTAACGTCCACCTGCTTCCGCTGTTCTTCCGCTTATTTACGCAGGTGCATCTCTTGCTTGACGGCTCGGTCGAGGGTCAACATATAACAATCCTCCCATTGTTATTTTTCAAAATTCCACTTGTGGACATTTTCTTCGCGTCCGTCTCCATCCCCCTCACACACACATCTTACAAATAATGCTCAAGGACAACAACAACAAAAATACAAAAAGAAATTACTTGAACAACAGGAAAATACAAAAATTTTAATTAGAAGGCGAGCTTCTCACTATGTAACACTTGCCCAGGCTAATTATTATCTAAATTTATTTCATACTATTCTTTGCGCGGTTGGCTATCTTAACACGCGTGCGTCAAAGTACAATACAGATGCATCTTTCATCCTCCCAAACTCAATAAGGTCCTCTGCAATTCCTTGAAGAATCTCAAAACCATAAAAGGACCATACTCTGGTCCCAGATCCTGATTACAAACCTACTGACCCTGGTCATTCCAGCAATACATTTCGCCTGGATTCCTTATGACCACGCTCCAGTCCTTCGCTCAACAGGTTCCTACCTGGAGTAACTGGAGAATTCTACAAACTAAAAAACAATATCTTCAAAGCCCAAAACATTCCACATAAATCCCCAAAAATCATGACCCAAAACAATGCATCACAAATCTATAAAATAACAATACATCCAAATATATCACAATCTGAGACGCATACAGTAAACCACCTAAAATAGACCAAAATTTTTATTAGCAATGTGTTACTCATTCTTTTCATTATTAAGTTTCTGTTACCATGCACATTGGTCTGTAAACCCTTGAGGAACATGCTTTACCTGATCACACCCTCACCGGGTTGCTTTTCAATTTAATCAGGAACCCTCGTGGCTACTAAGATATAGGTACCTTGCCTTTTCTAGATTCATTTCACTTCGCCAAACTACGCACGAATCCAAAACATCGGGACTGAAAGATTCAGACATCATCCACAAAATATTGGAGCAGGCCACACCATTTTTCCTTTATTCCATCAACTTGGAACTCCAATCTGAAAATACTGGCCACCACAAGCCTTCAACAAATCCATGGGACGGTGAATTCCTCTATAGAATTACTTCTTACCGTACGTCCAAAACAATCTGTAACACAACTTGGATGAATCTCTGTCCTAATCTCGAGTCAGCCCATGATTCGCTCACAAACAGAAACCCTCCAAAAAAAGTATTTCCTATTCCACGAAAACCCAATATTCAAAAAAAATTTAGAATCAATTATAATTTTATAATCTTCATAAACTTAATATCAAATCCCCTGTTAATGGTCTTCGTCAAATTTCATAATATGAAACGGGAAAAAAAATTCTAATGTCGCCTTTAAACTCAAACAACTCATTTTTTTTTCACTAATTTTTCAACTATTCTGAACAAATCAACAATATTTACAATATGTCCACAATCAAAGTTCACAAATGTTCAGCTTTTTTCTTTTTTTTTTTTTTTTCAATCTATGCACTGTCTATTTTTCCTAAAAAAATGTTCGTTTTTTCTTTCTTTTTTTTATGCTGTGTTCAACTGTGTTCAAGTTTCTTTTCTTCTTTTCTTTTTTTCTTTTTTCTGTGTTTTTCCATTGTCCGGTCGTCCTTTTTTTTTGTTTTTATTAATAAATTGCTCATTCACTATTTTTTAAAACTTATATCTGCTTCTCTCTGTCTTCACCTTAATATAATAACTATAGGTTCGTGCATCCCCGTTTATTCAATTTCTAACAAGTATTTCCATAAAACAAGCATTGTTCGTTAATCAAACTTTTTCAGTAATATTCTTTCTTCTTTCAGCAAGTATCCCTACAAAAGCATGGCTTGTATCCAGCCATCATTTCTTCATTTTTACTTGTTCCGAACACGACAACACAATACTAGTTTCTTGCTTACTTCCAACGATGAGTTAAAATATCCCAGGGGGTCTTTCCCAAACAACCCAAACTTTTATCCGGCCAACAACATTTCCCCTCAAGAACAATTCAAAACCTAGTCCACAAATTTTCCGGTACATACAACGAGATCGTTAAGATTTTGCACATATACTCCCTATCTCCTATCCCGTTTCAAATATACTCTTCAATAGAATTTCAAAAATAACCTTTTCAAAAATAAAAGTCGAACCCAATTTCAGGGGAACCTTCACAACTCAGTCTGGCCACTAACTAGTCAGTACTTCAATACCACAAGATTCTCAAACTCCATACCAAGGGGACCTTCACAATTCAGTCTCACAGATTCTCAACCCCTCTCTAGGGGGAGACCTTCACAAAATTTGGTATGCTTTTACCAGTACCCAAGATATCGATCCCATTCTAGAGAGACTTCACTGAACACTTCCAATTTCCACAACTTTTCCAAACATCGAATCCGTCCCACAGCATTAACTACGGATCTAAAGGTATATGAGCATTCTCCAGACAACATCATTGACGCCCCGAAATCCTCCCAGATCTCGGATTAAAATCCTAATTTCAAATTACCATGCACCAGGACAGCATTCACAAGTTACTACAAAATTTCATTCATAAAAATTTTGTTTACTATCAAATTCATTCATAAAAATTAAAACTCAAAACCCAAGTGGAAGTTTACATTATGACCTGTCAATCATTTTACATAGGGACAATATATCTGTCCCAGGGGCCATCTTTCTTTCTTCTCTTTTCTTCTCCCTTACTTCGTTTCTACATTACACATAGTAGTAATTGTATCAACTCATATTTCAATGCTTTATATGTAGGGCTCAATCAGGGTTTTTTTCTAAAATTATTTTCAATGTAACTTTTTGAAAGGCCAAATAACATTAATATATAAGACAATAAGACTCATTTTACTTCCCACTTGTCATTATTACTTTTTTTATAATCATTCTAAATTCTTTCCACGAACCCCTAATATGAGCGACAGAGAAACAAATTTACACTATTCTTAGAATGAGCAATTTACTTACAGTCTTTGGAGTGTTTCTCTTTTCTTTTTTTTCTTTTTTTTTTTTTTTTTTCATCTTTTCTGTTTTTCGTTGTTGGTCTGTCCTGGTTTTCTTTTTTCTCCCAGTCTGTTTTTCCTCTATCTCTCCATTTTTCTTCTTTCTTTTAGTGTCTCGTTTGTTCTGTTTCGTTCTTGCTTTTTCTTTTTTTTTCAGATTCATTTCTAATTTTCTTGATATGTTTATATCGGCCGCTTTCTTGATCGTCTAGGTTTAAACCCAGGTTCGAAACCACGCCATGCGGGCGTGAACTGGCCTTCGGTACCAAATCGTATTATGTTGTATAGCCATAATACAAATAGATGCAGAAACGTAATCAAACATAATTTACGAACTTCAATTACGAATACACTTCTTTATAAAAATATATCTCTCACACTTTATTCTCGAAAGGGTAATGTTTCTTGTGTGCGAGAGGTGAGTGGAGACGGGGACAGACTGTTATTTTGACCCAAGTTCTTCTCCCGACCATAAAGGCACTTCATCCTTATCTTGGCTGGGATTGCTCAACCTTGGGGCACTGAGGGCCCAAAGCCCTCTGTCTGCCGCTGGCTCTCACTTCGGCATCTTGTCTCCAACTGACTCGAACCGTCTGTGCACCTAGTTATATTATTGTTTAACATCCACCTGCTTCCGCTGTTCTTCCGCTTATTTACACAGGTGCATCTCTTGCTTGACTGCTCGGTCGAGGGTCAATATATAACACAAGTTCATGGCTCCTCCGTCTTAAAGATCTGAACGGACTCTGGCCGACTGACTCATGAACCCGAGTGACATCCTTGGATGTTCAGATTGTTGTCGGTGGTTCAGATGGTGAGGATCCCGGTGCCTTAGGAACTTCACGTGTCATGAGCTTCAAATTTCTTAAAAATTCTGATTCCCGTTTGGAATTTGTTGAAATTGAACTTCTTTCTATATCTTGCTTGAACAATCTTGAAAGACTTTTTCGTAATGTCTTCACACAAAAGATCCATTGTCCAAGGAATGATTTCGCTATACTTGTTTAAATATATCAAAATATTAACTATTTCCCACCAATAATCTAGAAAGAGAAAGAGTATTAAGTCAACAGAAAAGAGCTGAGAGACCGCTACTTTGTTTCAAAATTTGTGAAACACCCTGTACATGTGTAGTAATTGAAATAACCGAAAACTTTCAAAACTAGTTTCGTACGACGTACAGAAAATAAGGATCCAGTTTAAGATTATATTTATATTGTAAATATAACTCTCACTAAAACCTTGAAGATTTGTTTGTTTTGTTTTGTTTTCAAAATTGACGATTTCATAAAACTAAATCTTAAAAATACATAAGATTGCTGATAAGAAAAAATTTTTATATGATTTTCGTTGTTTAAGAATTATTTGAATCTTACCAGTTTTGATAGAATTTCATACAATTCGGCTTTTTATGAATGAAAGATTATTACGAAAGAATTTATATGCTGCAAATTTTGAGTGTTTTATAAACATTATTTTGATACATACTAATTTATTCATTTATTTATTGATTGATTTATTTGTTCGTAAATGTGAATGAATGTGGGGCTATTTTTCATTTTTTTTTTTTTTACCATGTTACTACTTGTAAGCGAGACATCACTTTAAAAGATATTGGTCAAATATCTTTTAAATGAAATAAGCTATTTTTAACCAAAGTTTCAATTACTGAATATAACACCTTCATAATGAAAAAACAACTTTCGTAATTTTTCTTATTTCTTGTAGAGCTGAGTTATTATTTTAAATGGACGAAACAATAGTGACAACCAATGTCTTTGGGAGTTTTGAATGGGTGAGATTTTTTGTAGCTTCAAAAACTTAGCCGACAAAAAAGCGCCTGGAGATTTTTACTGCGTACTCAGTGGCGGCATTTTTTAGAATCTACTCGAGGAAGAGCGATCACTGAATCCACACACACACACACACACACTCTCTCTCTCTCTCTCTCTCTCTCTCTCTCTCTCTCTCTCTCTCTCTCTCTCTCTGTATGTGGCTACGCTATTGCATATCGGGGTTTTTGTCTACGCAATACTATTGAAATGCTTAATCTTGAAAAATAAAGCAATTTCCAAATCAATTTACAAGTCAATTCCCAAGTCAATAAAAGTTTGAAATCTATGTTGATGGTCTCCCAAGAATAATGATCCGGTTTTTACAGTTCTATTCGACCCATTGATAGGACCCTATCAGGTGCCACCATTCCGAGCTAGAGTGAACTTGAGAGCAATGGCAATGAAAAGATGCTCCACATCCCTCAATGCCTCACCAGCAGATGGTTTTGTGTCATATCAGGACACTCGTTGGAGGAGTCTTACCCTTCTTCAGAGACGCAGTCGCTGTATTCTACAGCCCCTGCAGACTGGGCTGAGTGAATTTATATCAGAGAACTTTAAATGAATGAATTATATCTTAAAGTTTGTGATGAAACATTTTCATTAAGATACTCAGCGATAGGATAGAATACAGAAAGTGGACTCATAGCTTCGTTGTATTCAGTCCGAAGTAATCATTACCAACCGTTGGTAAAATTCGAATTCCGTTTACTTATTCAATGTTGTTAACCGTTGCACCACCCCTAAAGGTTATTCGTTAAATCACAGAAGATTTGTTTTGCTATGAATAAATAATAGTGCAGCATACTGGGCTTGTTAGGTTTGGTAGGGAAACTAAGCTAGGAGAATTAACAATTTTAATTCAAAACCAGCTGTATAAGTCATTTCAAGGAGTATTCCGTACTACTGGTACCATATAACCCGGAGCAAGCTATCACATATCACTTGAAGAGGAGATGAAACTGCCAAGTAACCTTCCCCTTGCCCTGAGAGATGCTGGGAAGAAAGATTACTGTACATGGCACCTCGCTGACCAAATAGATTATCGGATATGAAGATGAAGATTAAGGTTAGATTAGTATGACTCAAAACTGGATTGCTGGTGGAAAGTAATGTCGTTTACTTTGAGAATATCTAAAATAGAAAATTTTCTTCCTTATCTGGACGCGAACACTGACCTTTCCTAATGGTGAAAAAAGTGCAATTATCTCAGCCACAGGGCAGACGATATGTATAAGCTATTAATCTATCGTGTCTGTAGATAGGATATCGATAGTTTTATCCCCAGTGCAGAGTTGGGTATACTTGCGAGTATCATGTAAGCCTTGGGTCATTCATATGCTTACAAAATCAAAACTGGCACCATATATATATAAAGCTGATTTTTATCTTTTCACTTAAAGATGAAAATCCTCTAGATAACACCTGCCGTGCTTTTTCTTAATTTTGAAGTAATAATTGATTTTATCATTGAATGCTATCATTCATGGTCCGAATTACCCTAAAATCTAAAATGCATTAAAATATTCTTTTATTAACATAATATTTTTCATGTGAATATAAAGCTTAAGAAAAGAAAATGGATATTTAATTTTTTTTAAAGAAGGATACTTATTTCAGACGTCCATACAAGAATATATTATTAGCTCTCTAAACATCTTTATATAAATAATAGATTCCTAATATTTGACTCCTGCCAAAGCAGAACAAAGTGACACTAATCATTTCTCTTGAGATGGGTGGGTTTCCGCTGGTTTTGTCTGCTGGTGAAAAGGCAAGTAATTAGTTCATTGTTTGCTTTGAGTTAAAATGCGCTGGCGGCAGGTTGCAATCTGTGTACGTGGTTCTATGCCTCAACAACTGCTATTAAGTAAATGAGTGATAAAAGAATTAAGGAGTACACTGAGGCAGGTATCCCATTTCGGCTTGTCGACGCCTCAAGACAATGGGATGTCACCTTAATTAGGATGTTATATGCTTTAGCTTCGAATCAAGACGTGAAATTGAAGGGACAGACGCAGAGCTGTTAAAAGCGTTTGTGTTTTTTAAAGTTAAAAGAATTTTATTTAATATGATCTTTCTCTTTGGTAGTCAAGACTGGTGTTTCATTGGTTGAGGGATTACATAGCGTAACAGTCATCGAAATCGGAATGGGTGAGCCCAGTTTGAATTTCGGCCCAAGCTAACTATGTTCACATTGTACTAATACCTCTTGCTAGGGTAGGTGAATAAATTTACGACCGAGTTCGTACTAGCATCAGGTAAAGTTTGCAATGACAACGAGCAAGATTGTAGTAAGTTAAATGAAGTTTTCCAAATGATCAATAAGTAGAAAAGGAATGTAAAAGATATTACGTACCCAATATATGAATTGATAATATCGTAGCCGTCCTGCGCACGATACCTAAAATCCCCGGTTTAGAAAAACGCTGAGTCACCCGTGACATCAGACAACAAAACGTTGTACATACGTCATGAGAGAACTTCTGTTACTAACACATGAACTATTTTCCGACAGATTTAATTCTACTAGCTTTTCGGAAACAAAATTATTACCACAGGATAAAAGATATTACATTTAAAAGTTCCTCTTCAAAGCATAATGAAGAATCTCATTATTACTTATATTGAATAAAGTAACTTCCAGTGTACAAAAACATTTCACTCAGCTCAGCACAATGGTAGGGGTCAACGTTATATGAACACAGTAGTAACCAAAAAACAACTCACCGACCAGGCTACGACTAGACGCAGTGTTCAAGATCAAGGACAAATACGAGGTCGAATGGCTCCTGGCTTCGGCTGGGCCCCCCTGCATTATTGTCACCTTTGTATAGCACTGAACCCCGTGGTCCAGTTTAAACTATAATCAGGCATTCGTGCCTGAACCCATGTTTGGGTCCAGTTCCAGCAAGGCTCATCAGGCTCAAATTGTACCAAGTGAGCCGATAATCAACATAGACCAGCAGGGTTCAAGACTCGGCTCATGATTGATCTCCCCTTCCCTAACCCCCACTATTATCGACCTTTGGGTCATTGACCTTGTGTCAAGTCCTGTGTGGTGAGAGGCAGTGACAAAAAAATTATAACTCGCCAGGTGGGCTCCTAGAGCTTAGAGGAGAGGTATCTGTTACTTCTCCCATCAGCATGGAGTCTGCATCATCACCACCAAACCAACCTGCCGAATGTGGGGTCTGCGTCCTTACCACCAGCCGAATCAAAAAACGTGGAATCCAACCAGTCACAGCTTCGGACCCAGCACAGTCAACCAGACCAATCACAGTTGCCATTTCATTTCAATTCTTCTAAGAACAAATCTCAGAAAGTCTCTCATGAAACAGTTCTTCTAAAAGCTTACTTCAGAAAGTCTTTCGAGGCCACTTTAGGTCTCCTCACTACATCTTCCTGGCAGATACTGCGAGACAACGACGCAGCAGCCAACACCAACTGCAGACCAGCACCAGTTTAACCCAGCAGCCGTTCCTGCACAACCAAACAACCAGCACCAACTACAGACCAGCTCCTGCTTAACCCAGCAGCCGTTCCTGTGCAACCAAGCTAAAGCACTTGCAGCATCTAGTCCACGAGCGACTCACTGCTCGGACCACCATCAACACTTCAAGGCCACATCGACACACGCCCAGTTAACCAAAGTACGGCACAACCGGGACATCGATCATCCAGTCTTTGCAACCAATGCGTCCATGCCATCGACCGTTTCCAGCAATATCTACAATCTGACCTTACAGCAACACCTAATATCTGCACCAAGCACATAGACCATCATCGCGTTCTAGATGCGCCATCGCCACAAACAAATAGACTGCTGAGTGTATGACTTTCTGCAACAGAGACTTTCAATACCCAATAGAGACTACACTGACGTGATACAACAACCACGAATTCTACACCCATACACCTTTTGTGTAAGATTCGCTCAATAAAACCTGAATTCAAACTTATCCACTTGCCTCTGTCATTTGTCCAGTCCTCTGTCAATCAACTACAACAAACATCACACAACCTGTTCGCGGGATAGACGCATTCACATACCGGTCCTGCGACAATAGATCGGATATTACTGATTAATTTGGCGAAAGATCCGCTGAAGATTTAAGGAGGCAAGTCTGTTCCATACTCTAGACCTCTCCGCACAACTATTTATCAATTTTCGCCCAAACAGTAACTGGTGGCTTACACTGGAGATCAACTGATAACAGATATCATCCATGCTCCAATACTCTCCTCAGTATTCTTTACCATATTTTTTATTCCATTTGATTAAATGAAATGTCGGTTCCTCAGTTAAGTAAATGCAGGCTGATAATAAAATTACTCTATCCTTCAATTCAAAAAAAATCTTTAATCGATTAAAGAGGAAACTTTTTGGATCCTGTTTCTTTTACGGGCAGAATAAGAGAAAACAGGGGAATCTTCGTGGCGCAGTACTGGACTGCGATCGCTGTAAGTGAGTTCGAACTCCAGTCGCATACGTTCACTTTCAAACTAATACCCCATGATTCTTTGCCCCCGTTATGATTTGAATAGTACCAGGAATTTTCTTCTACTAAGATGGATTAAGCATTTAATTACCTGTGTCATTAAACAAAGAAACTGAACCAAATTGTTATAGAAAATGTCTTCCGCTAAAAGGAATAGAAAAGGAAAATTATTACTCGAAGCCTAATTTTTATCTTTAAAAATTAAGTCCTAAAAATTCTACGTATATATGGTATAATAGTGAAAAATTACTAAATAAAAGATCAAAACAGATGGTTGAAGAAATCTGAGATCGTAAAAATTATAAAAGATTACAAAAAAGCCAAATCACTGAATAAGTTTTTTACACTATTTGTTAGGTCATAATTGATTTTTAAAAATAGATAAAAAGTGTATAATACTGCTGGGCACAAATTATAGAACAAAATTTTTCAAATTTTAGTAGTCATTGAATATTGCATTAAATCGTACTGTACATGTTACATAATAATATAACTAAACTGTTCAGAATAATTTCCCTTTCAAGTAAATGAAGATCTTATTTGATGGCACAATGATTTCATGGCTGGTTACTTTCACTCTTGCCTTTTCCCAATCTATTTTTGATTTATCAATAATGATATCTTTTAAATTAATGCTTAGAAGGCTTATATGTTATTGCTCTAATAAAAATCATTAGCAAGGCATCACCCCTAATAAGTTCCATAGAATATGTAGGTCCTTTTAAAAGACTATAAAGTCCTTTAGATTGTCTTCATGGCTCAAAACTGTCATTGTTTAAATTCTTCACTGGAAGACATTGGTGAGAAAATATTGGATGTAGAGCCAACATGTAACAAATCTTCTTGTAGCTATCTAATCTCTCTGTTTCAGTTACATTTGGGGGGGGTATTTTTCACAGCATCTTTGTCAATTGGTTCAAATTGAAAATTGCCTTTTAGTCCTATTTTCTCTCTCTCTAATCTTTTGAATATCCCATCTCTTCAATGGAAACATGAAATTTTGAAATTTGCGTACATTTAATAACATATCTAACATACATGAAAAATATTTAGGAAAATGTCACAATATCATTTATCAGAAAAAGGAATATTATCAGATGCAAGTTTATAATTTTTCAATTAATTCAAATTTTGAAGATCAGGACATGAACTATCCAAATTTAACAACAACAAAAACAAACCATAAAATTAATTTTCTTGTTAGGAGGACAAGTGAAGACTATGTTCATTGGCAATTTTCTTTATTGCACTTTGCAACAAAATCATCACATCTTAAGACCAGCAATTTATAGCAACATGAAGAAATATCAAGTATCAATGTTCAGATGTTCTTCAATTCTTTTCCCTTTAGATGAAAACAAATTTTTCAAATAAATGCCAGTTACTTCGAAAATACAAAATTATGTAGATTAAACAAACTTTTTTCTTTCTTTTTCAAATAATCAAATCAGTTGAATAAAAATACGAAAGAACTAATCAATTTTACAGTTAGAAACAGACAGTTATAGATTATCTCAATATTGTATAATAAAAATAACTATGTTTATGACAGTGAAAGCTTAAATAATACTAATCAAAAGAAAGTTCCATAGACAAGATTCATAAGCAAAATATATTCTTTTTCCAACTGCTGATGAAAATGAAGAAAATTCTCAGATTTATGGTGCTTTATTGAGAATTAAAGTTAGACTAATTTCTTCCATTGAAAAATAGTAAATCCTGAATTCCATATAAGAGGAAAAAAAGAAGTGATCTTTCATCACTACCAATAACCTTATATTTACTCTTCATTTTGCATTTATTCTAGTGAATATTTTTATGTTATTCATAATTCTAATTTATTTTTATCTGACTTATTGAGAACAAGGCAAATGTTGCAATTGGAAAACATTTTATTAAATAACATTAACACATATTTTCCATAAAGGTGTGAATTTTTTTTTTTTTTTTACATTAAATCTTTTACTGATCACCAGAATAACATTCCAAAGCTACAATTTTGGTTTGGATAAAATATTTTGTATCATTATTAATCATGTCTAACCCCAACTTTCATATTGAGTACAATACCATGGTTACAAAATTGTCCTGCCCAAATGGAACAATGAACCCTGAGAACTACTGTCCTAGACTAAACTTTATCTTGGTAAATAAATACATATTTAATTGTAAAGCAAAGAATGCGATGAATTTTACAAAACCCTTACAAAAAACTAAAAAAAAAAAATTCTAATTTTTTCCAGTAATATTTCTGAATTAAGTTGTTTTCTTTATATATATCAGCTTAATATCAATAAATATCTATAGTTGGACACATCTAAATGGGGTTATGTAGGGAGATTGAGTTATGTCAATTTTCTCAATACAGAGGGTCTGTTTAGTTTTATTCGTGCTCAGAAACCTACCTTTAGCACTGGTAGGAAATATGTGACTACTTAACCTACCAAACATATCTTATATCTACTGTATAATCAGATGTAAAGCTTTTTTCCCCACCGAAAAGAGAGACCTGATATGTACATATCACATGTTCATCAACACATGCAGCATATCATTTCTCAAATTTCCTTAACCCTTCAAAAAAGTTTTAATAAATACATTTTTTTAGATTAATTTCCTGCTTGGTTGGGCCAAGTTCTTTTTAGTCCACTCTTACATATATCTCAACTACTATAAATTTATCAAACTCTATTAACATGAAGCCACACAAAATATAGGATGCATACTTTATAGAATTCATAATTCAGAAATTAAAGAATACTGAAGAATTTTTTTCGCTTCTAATACTTTTTATAACATCAAAATGTGATTTTTCTAAATGAACTCGACTAAAAATTAGAATGTGAGAGTAACAACTGTATTCATCATTATTGGTTCAATTAGGAGAGTCCAAAAAAAAACTCACAAAAAAAGGACAAAAGAATTGAAAATCCAATTATCACAACAGCATTACTAAAATTAGATAGAATACTAAGGTGAGTATTTGTGTATGGAATAGACTTGCTGTCACTTGATCTTCAGTATAATCCGCTAGTTATTGCTTGTCTGAAAACTCGTAAGAATACTGCAGAGAGAGATGGGGTATGGAAGAGTCTTGCTGTCACTTGATCCCAAGTAAAAGGCACCAGTTATTGCTTGTGTGAAAGCTCATACTGAGGAGAGTGCTGGATATGGAGTAGAGTACAGAATAATAATGATAACATTGAATGTCATTTAGCAACTAATTTGCATGGAAAATATGACTGACAAAGAGGCAAAGCCTTGTTTACTCCTAGTCTCACTCACTTTAGCTCTCTACAGTCTTATTAGTTTTAATTCACATACACATACACATAGAGAAACAGACAGAGAGAAAGAGATAAAAGTACTGATTTGGTGAATGTTTTTGAAAAATATCAACATATTAAAATTGATGTAATGGCTAACAGAACAAGTCTCACGAATCCATTACCCACAGCCTTGTGCCAAATCTAAGCTATACTTAGTTTTTTTAGAGACTTATGATCACTTCATACTGCAAATACTGGTTCTGATGAACCATTTGGTGAACACTTAGAAACAGCAGGTACTATCACAATCTGAGGTTTGTGTATCTGACTAAGCATAGTAAAATTTTAAGGGGCAGTTCACATGGTTTAAGGGTTAGCAAGCTGAGCTAGCAAACCAGTGTTAGTGAGTTCAGTTCTCATACTTCTGGCCTTATACTTAATTAACCTAAGCTTAGTAAGTGACTATATATCACTAACTCTTATGTTTGTGTGTGTGTATATATATATATATATATATATATATATATATATATATAACCCAAGAGAAATTGGAACATCATCATGAGACTTTCATTAGAGCAATACACTTACAAAGCCCTAACTTTCCAGTCCAATCTGCAACTGAATAATGATTTTGTAGTTGTCTGCATTCATGCTGTACATCATTTTTAATTAACTGAATTCTTGATATAATAGATATGATAATGAAATGTGAATTAAGATCTTTCACTCCTTCCTAAACAGAAGCATTAATATCATCATGGAGAGCTGTTACAATGAGAACCCAATGGGTTCAGAGGTCATATAATATAACATAAAACTATTTCTTTGTCATCAGAATATATAACATGATACCCTATTTAATCATCATGGATAGCTGTTACAACAGAAATTCAACAGTTTCTTTGATTAGTTAGTCTATAGTTTCTGAAATGAATAATGTTCAGTAGGCTAGAGGGAGAAGGTTTGATCTTTTGTAGGTTCCAGATGTACATTATATTTGTTAATATAACATATAATATCACAGATATGATTTATTTATTAAACAAACTAGCAAAAATATACACCCTCCATTAGGTACAAGTATTTAGGTTTTGATATAATAAAATATTATATTAAATTAGAAATACCAACAAAACTAAATAAGAATGCTTATGAAGAGATTAAACTTATTTTTGTTTTATTTTAATTGATTTCTATGTAAAATTTTACATAGGATTTCTTTTAATACATCTAGGAATAAAACAATATCAGAAATCACTAACACCTAGTAATTATTTATTAAACCCAGCTTAGTCAAAACCACTATGCAAATTATCCACATCATATACTATTTAAACCTTTATTTCTTAGTTATATATAACACAAATTGCAAGGGGGAGTCCTCGTGGTGTTAAAGCAATGGACTGCGGAATCATAGTAAGCGAGTTCGTACTCCAGTCGCGCTATTAGGTTCACTTTCGGGGAAATACCCTTGGGAAAGGTATGAACCCCCTTATCCTCCCAGCTATGGGTTAAATAGTACCACTACTGTTCTTCTAGGAGAATAGTTTTGGCATTAGATAACCTACAACGGTTGATATGCCATTAAATAAAGAAACCAAACCAAACACATTGCAAGATTTTAAATGCATCAATAATATGGGCTGTCTTGAGGCAAAACTAAGACTATAATAGAGACATTGTAAATAAATCAGATGCTAATTAAGATTAAATGATTGATTATTTAATAATTCTCGAGAATATAATGTAAATTGTAATGTTAGTGGTGACAGTTTCAGTTACAGACAGACACATAATCTCCATTTAAGATATATCAAAACATTATTATATATACAATGATACAGCAAATTATGGAAGAATAATACTCATGATTGTATTTTAATATTTATTCCATTTGAACCTGGAATATGTCAGTAAATCTTAGTATTTTCTTGTAGTTGCCCATTGAGTTTATTCTTACTTCACTTAATTTTAGTCATTTTCTTATCTTACAAACTACAAGTTTCTAGTATGGATTAATGATTTAATCAATTTTGCAATGTTTGAAATTTTCTTTAGCAAGTTTTAACACTTGATCTGTATGTTGTGCACAAAAGATAAAGCAGAAGAGGGTTGTCAATAATTAAGAAATAATGCAAGAATTACTGAAAGAATGAAACGGTTCTATGAATAATTGCTAATGATTTTACTATAGAATTGCATTAAAAATAAGGAAAAATGTATTGTTAGGGGTCATGAATTAATACAAGCATTACTAAGGGAATTATACTATTATATGTATAATGTAGATGTATTGCTAATGAGTTTGTTATGGAAATGCATTGAAAATTTTTAAAAAAAGGATGATCAGTGGTCAAGAATAATGCAAATACTACTGGCATAATAGGGTTGTTATAAGTATACTTTAAATGTACTGCTAATGGCATAATTACAGAAATGCATTGAAAATCAAGAAAACCAGAGATCAAGAATTAATACAGTGTAATACAGAATGAAGTTATTATATAATACTATTGTATAATGCATTGCTACTGATTTTACTATAAAAAATATATTCAAATCAGGAAGAAAAGGATTGTCAATGGTCAGGAATTAATACAAGCAAAACAAGATAATTATACTCATACCCACACAATAAGAAAGTAAAAATGATACACACACACACACACACACACACACACACACATATATATATATTAAAAATTTATTGAAAAGTAATAAAAATCATAAAATGATACAGATATGTTGCTTTTTCTTGTTTCCTTGTGTTCTTTATTTTGCTCTTATACAGGAGAAAACATGTTTGGCGAATATATAACAAATTTTTAAAAATCAGCAACATCACCAATTTCACTATCCTGACTGTCTTTAATAACCCAGCCAGAAAGAGCAGTATAAGAACTACCAGTGAAAAGTAGATTCTTCATCCAATTTTTTGAATGGTAACAGAATGTCTGTCTTATTTTATATATATTTTAGAAAGAAATAGAACAGAAGCCCAACCAACCACTTTCACAAAACAGTATTCAGGCAAACATTTTAACAAATTTTTTTTATTTATTCACACATTGCCAATGTTGAGCAGATTATTATTTAACCCTTTGAACACTTAGCCTCTTGGACTTCAGATACTTTGTACCTGAGCTCACAAAATTTAAAAAAAAACAAAAAAAAACAAACGCAAAACACATTCAAACTTTACTTCAGAGTGTAGACATCTTTTTTTAAATCTATCTCATCATTCCCTTCAAAGAAAGTCTGTGAATGATCACAATACTAAGCCTTTTATTAGTAATATATGATATGATCTCCCTGAGCCCAAAATATTGGGCTTAGAATGTATAGTAAAATAGCATTCAGCCCAAAATATTGGGATACAAGTAAAAAGAGTAAAGAGTTTTTTTAGCAGAAGAGGAAAATTTAAAAAAATAAAATAATGAGTAGAAAGGGAAAGAATACAAAGGGAGGAGTGAAGATTAATTCTAAGTATCATGATAGAATTGAAATGATACATTTGCAAGTAACGATTGCAACTACATCAGAAGCTCTTTGATTTAAATTTCAAATACAAATTAATTTTATATTCACTGAATGAAGCATAGTCTGGCACGAGACTACAATAATAGAGGGCCCAATGAGAATTAAACTTATACAAGCAATGATATGCAAGAGTAGCCTACTAATTATCATTCAATTCCAATTATCCTATAGATATTTACCAAGCTCATCTAAGTCCACAATAGTAAAGATCAAAACTCATAACCAATGGTCAGTAAGATTATTTTACTAGCCCTTGATCTACATTAGACAAACTTGTTAAGCTTGAAATTAAAAATACAAGACGAACATCTATAAAACTGAAAAGTTCTTCAAATTTTGTTTGAAATCAGAATCATCCACCTTTTAAACACATTTTTTTAGAAAGTGTCTAACTTGTAATAAAAAAGACATGTCAGAACAGTTTAGAGAGACATGTACTATTATTAAACAGCAGAAGAAAAATAGGTAAATAAAATGCAATTTTTGATTTGAGCCTGCCTTGTAATTGAGATAGTCATATATTTTTGGAAGTGTTGAAATCCAGGTTAAGCAAAGATTTCAAATACTGATTTTCAAGATAGGCAGGAAATTCCCACTTGGAAGAATGACTTCTTATTCTTTATTTGGCTTTTTGCTATACACGTTAAGTTTCATAAATATAGTAAATGATTTAATAAAAACCACTCTGGAAATTAAATATATGAATGAATATCTTCATCAGACTCAATGTTAATAAGTGCAAAAGAAGTTACTTTTTTGTATAAAAAGTGATTAATCAATGATAAAAATGGATAAAAGATTTCATTCTGCTTTGAAAATTTTTTTTTCTTTTAATACAAGAAGGTGGTAATGGATTCTGTCTTGCCACTGATTTAGAAAAATCAGGAAAAGAGTGAGAAAAAGAAAATGGCTGATGGAACAATCTAAAAGAATTGTTTTTGAGCAACTTATAACCAAGATATATAAGCAGTCATTTTATTGAGCAGCAGATGTTGAAGATGATTGAAAGAAAAGTAAACAAAAACATACATAAGCAAAAAAAAAAAAAAAGGAAAAATGTTGACAAATAAATAAACAAATAAAACAGATTTTAAATTTAAACTCAAAGAGAAAAAATACAGAATTACAGACTGAAGTGGATCTTGCATTGCCTAGTATTACTTTTTTTCTCTGATTTTGCTTGAAAAGTGCCAATTATTGCACACAATGTAGCACCACAAAAATAATGAATAACAATTTTTTTCGGCTACATCCAAGCTAAAAAAAAAAAAAAGTGGTCAAAAAATTGCAGTCTGCCACAGAGTAATTAATAATGATGAATTTGAGCAAAATGAAAATTAAGTTGTTAGCAGTTTGTTTTATAAAAATGCATTTTATATTTTTGACTAGGTTCAAATAACTCAAATTGTAAATAAATAAAATAAAATAAAAATAAAAATTTATAATTAAAACCAAGAAAAGAGAAAAAAAGAAAAAGATGCAAACAAGTAAAAATATGTGATATTTTTTTCTTTTTAAACCAAAGTTTAAAAACATTTGCTGTCAAAAAATATTTAAAAAGAAACAAGGCAGGGAAATAGGGCAAGGAATCACAGAAGGAATTCATTTTTCCTTTCCTTCGGAATGATTTTTGCTGTTTAATAACACAGATATCTTGAAAATGACTAGTTTCAATGTTGGCATTTGGGGAGAGAATTACAGATGCATAAGTAAAATGCATTTAGGTTTGTAAATATTTTATCAAACAGGTGTTATTTGAAAAAACTGTTTTCAGAAGTACCCATGTTATTGAGATGTTTAAAGCATTTAAATATTGGACAAGTTTATTTGTAACTTTTAATAAAAGCTGCTGCCTTTTTCTGTAAAAATCTTCACATTTGAGTGCAGTTATCAATTCATTAAAATGCTAATTCTCAAGCTAATTCTTAAACACAAATATACATAAATATCAAATAGAACCACAGGAATTACTTTTAATTAAATCATACATTTTTAACACTATACTACAACAACAGAAAGAAAAACTGCAACATCCTAAATATGTTTCAATTTACTCAAGGTAATTTCACAAGAGGACAGCAGATGAAGGTATGTACAGATTGATATGAGCACAAGTTCTAAAATAATGTGTGTATCAACAGCATTCAGACTCGATGCACATATTATATCCAGGTTAAATTCAGCATCAGCCTTCTGGGTTGTTGCAATTTTATTTTTCATCAATATATTTATACATTTTTTACCCAAAGAGCTTTTTTTTGCTTAATAAAAGATATGCTAGTAATTTTATGATCATATTTATTTCATTTCAAATAAAGTGTAATATTCAGTCTTAATTTACCTCACTCAGTGTAAACATTTACAAAATTTACTGCTGAGATATTGCTGTTCTCTAACAATCAACTTATGAGTCTAGCATTCTGAAAAATTCCAAAAGATTTCATAGCAGAGATCCTGCATATATAATTTCTCACTCTCAGATGCATACCTGATACTTTATTAATTAATGCTAATCTTTCAGCAACTTACTTGTACCCAAAAAAATGTTAAGTAATATATTACTATCCAGGGCATTTTCTTTAACATTACTCATAAATGGAGCTAACAATCAACTAAATAATTAAAATAATAAAAATGATAATTTCTTTCTTTTTAACTTGTTCAATCAGAAAATAACATGGGTTCCAAGAGAAGAAAGATAAAAAAAGAAAAGAATCAATATTTTCATTTACTGTCACAAGTGTTTACAGAATGAAAAATTTCATTTTGATCAAAAGAATTTGAAATAGTGATGTGGATTTCAATGAATTTCATTAAATAAAGTCACAGTTGTTATTAAATATAGTCACAAATCAGATATGTCACACACTAGTACATGTATGCATGCATATACACCATGTAAGTTAGGGACTCCAAAAAAGGATAAGATATTTGAAAAAAATAATAATAAAATAAGTGAGCAAGATGCACATATTGAATTTTGTTAGATTAGATTAACCTGGATTAACAGATGATGCTTACCAAGGATTAATTTTATTTTTGTGGAAAAAAGAAAATAATAGTCCTATGACACAAGACGAAACTGTTTGGCATTTTCATTTCAATGTATTCAAAGAAAGATTTGCCATTTTTTGGAAGAAGAGTTTTAAAAAATAAATTTTAATGACAGACAGACAGACAGAGGAGAAAAAAAATTGATAATTTGTTTCCAAAAATTAGTAATGTAAATAAGTGAAAAAATGTGCAAATATCTTTTTTAAGGTAAAATTCATAACCAAAATATTTTTTGAATTTTATTTAAATAGTTTGATTTCAAGAGAGTAGTTCAGTTTTTAACCCAGTACAAATCTCTTGGTATTTTGGGATATGTAATGTAAGAAAAAAAAAGAAAAAAAACCCGGAGATCTTAAAGTTCAATTCAAAGTATCAGCAGTAAATTATTGAATACAAAACTTTAAAATAATTTTTTAGAAATAATTTTCATTAAGAATACTATCTTCATTCTTGTCATCATTTCTATAATAATTTAATGAACAAAAATGGTAAAAATAATGAAAACAAATTGTTGCTGAATTTAAATATTGTAGACCAATCCCTTTCAGTTCTTAGAAGAATTAAAATTTTAAAATTTAAGTAGGAAATTCTCAATAAAAAATCAAACCTTGATATTTAAACATAAATAAGGCACTTTGTGATCAGATTTAAATTAAAATATATTTAATAAATATAACAAAAAAGAATTAAATGATTTTATCAAAAACTCTTGAGAAAATAATTAAATACATAATTAAAAGATATTTACTAACTTTACCATAGTTTGACACAAAGTCACAAGTGTTGGGCACTCTGTAAAGATCAAACTCACTGCAGTAGAATGGTTCACTAGATTAATTTATAAACCTCTTCTATTCAGTAAGGCAGCCCTGAAGAGATGTAAAAATTTGAGTATCAATACTTTTTTTGTTCCTTAGAAGAAATCTGTTTCCAGGTAAAAATAGAAATTAAAATAGAACTTCTTTCGTTATTTAGTTGTTTTGAGGGAATTTTTTAAAATTTTCTATGGAAGCCAGTAGGTGCCAACAAACTTTTATGACCAAAAGTCAGGATCTAACTTAGCTGTAAGCACCATTACAAATATGTGCTGCTCATGTTTTAAAAAGTTAACAAAAAGCCATGAGCTTTGTAAAATGGTGAAAAACAACATATCAATGTCCACTCTTCACAGGATATTTTTCTTCATCTAAACACAAATGAAAATGGTGAATTATTTTTGTTTTTGTTTTCAATTGACCCAACTTTGAGACAAACAATAAATTAACCTCCTTAAAAAAAGGAGTTCTGTATATTACACTATGTACAATTTGTTTTTCTCTGTTTCTCTCTTTTTCATTCATTCACTGCCACTTGTCTCACTGGGACTGGGATCTGAACTTTGACTGTGAACCTATAAAAAATTAAAAATAAAAAAAAACGTTAGTTCAAAGTACAAAGACAAAAAAGAAAAAAGATCATGCAAGTATACATATATAATTTAAAAGAAAAAAAAAAGAAAAATTTTCACCTACATTTTAACAAATACTAAAACCCTGAGTTTTAACCTAAAGGATCCAGTTGATTTGGGAGATTAAGTATTTTATTGTTCCATAAACCTTTCATGATATTGTTTTCATCTATGTTATTTTAAAACAATGTAACGCCCAATATATTTCTTAGCTTTTGCCAGTTACACTGCATCTTGTAGTCTTAAAGAGTCACTTTCTTCTTATTATTATTCCCTATCTTTCTCTGTTTCTTTTTTTCTCTTCTCTTTTCTTTGTCTTCTCTATTCAACTAGATAGACTGTTTTAGTTGAGAAGATAAGATAAAGCTAAGCAATTTCTAAAGATCAGCAGAGACCTTACATGCTTAAGGAAGGCACAAGTAGGCTAAATGGTTGTTGATCCTAAAAAAGAGTTTGTCCGGTCTCTGACAGGTATTATTTTTTATCCTGCTGGGAATATTTAAATCACAAATTCTCTAGGGTTCTGTTTATATTTATGGGAAAAATTTGTCTAAAGTAAATTTTAATCTTTGAAATGATATCTCAGTTATTTCCACTGATAAATAGTTTAACAGATTTGCATTTTTTTTTATAGTTTCATCTTATTTATCTTTGAATTGCATTTATAACTTTTATCAATGATGTAATTAGTTTCAGTCATTTGATTTGATAAAACATATGCAAAACTCATTATTTCTCTGAAAGAAAACAAAAAGTGCTCTACACTCTAAGACTGTGTATGAATCTATATAAATACATATTCATACATACAGATATTGGGTACCTAGAATAAGGCAATAATTACAAAATTAGTCTTTCAAATTTACTGATTTTAATTCTCATTAACTATATTGAGCCTGGCATGACTATGCTACACACACACACACACACACATACACATAGTCAAAGTTGAGAATAGATGTAATGGCTTTTAGCTACTACTATCTAAACAGATAAAATAATCATGGAAGTGTGATTTTTCCCAAATACTCATTAACTCACTCCCTTCTCCATTATTGATCTAATATATTCATGACAAAAGATATCTAGCAATAGGATAGGGTGCAAGGAAAATTTAATTCATGCCTTTCCTCAAGGCTTTAGCTGAAATTTGAACTCAGTTTACCAATTACAGCATTACAAGATCCTACACTACTAACCATATGTATACATTGTATGTGCCCACAATTTTCTTCTTAATAATAATAATAATAATAATAATAATAATAATAATAATAGCAGCAGCAACAGTTCAAGTAGCTTAGTTGGGAAAGTAGCCAATATGAATAACCCGAGTTCATTGAGGTAAAAGATGACATAAGTAAAGTTTTACCAAGAGCTATCTTATATCATTCTCTATCGTGTGTTGTTCCTCATTGTCATGAGTGAGTTACAATTTTTTTAAACTAAATTAAAATGACGAAAGAAAATACAAGTGTATAATATTAATGATTAACAATACATCTAAAAAAAAAAATTAGAAAATTGAAATTTGCATGTTTTAGGCATTTCTTATTATCAACTATTTACAAGCATATTTGATTTTTCTAAAACTAGATATAAATGAAATAAAAATAAATGAATAAATAGATAAATATTTAGTTAAAATATTTGAAGAGATCATTATTAACATACCTGAAACTATTTTGGTAATATAAAAAAAGCACATGGAGTATATTGGGTTAACTGGAACTAGTGTGTCTGATGTAGAAGAAAATTCCTTCAAGAGTAAACACTGAATGGTATTAGCTTAAGTTTAGGTAAGCAAATTCCTTCTAGAATTAGAAAACTGGAAAGTCAATTGAATTAGCATTTTTATAGAAGTCATTACAAAATGTCATTTTGAGTGCTGAATGATGTAGTTTTAAAAAATACTAAATGACATAGTATCTTAAATTCAATCATGTAGCTAGGAACTATCACTAAGCACTTTAAATTCTATTTTGGGTTATTTAGTCTTAAAAAAAAATATATAAAGGATAATGAAAAATTCATAACACAAATAAGAAAGGAATAATATTTTTTAAGTTAAAGAAACTTGAGAAACAATATGCCAAGTAGATTGAACTGTGGGATGAATATGTGGTATAGCATCTACATTTTATGGCTGAAAGTCAATCTTTTCTCAGTGTACACTGCTAATAACTATTATGATTATGTGCTTTTAAAATCCAGAGCATTCTTTGATATTAATACCCATATTATCTACTGATATATATACTGTATACATACGTGCATGTATACAGTGTACATTTGAGTATGTGTAGAAGTGGGAATGGAAGAGTGTGTGTGTGTGTGTGTGTGTGTGGTGTGTGTGTGTGTGTGTGTGTGTGTGTGTGTGTGTGTGTGTGTGTGTGTAAGAATGGTTATCAAGGGAAATGAACTTGATAAGCCAAGTTCTAATACATGACAAGTCTGTGTTCCATTTCACTTTGTGCTAATACCCTAAAGAAAGGCATGAATTCATTTTCTTCCCACAACTATAGGTAAATAGTTGAGTAGACTGGTCTCTCTAGCCTTGTAAATAGACAAACCAATCTAGAAAGAAAAACTCTGAATTCAAAACTAGTATGATACTTGCAACTGCACTCCATAACTACTTGCTACTAAAACAGCAACTCCATCACTAACATAACTTGGCTGCAACCCTATGCTCCACAAGGAGTCTACAGGAGTCAAAAGAAAAGAAGTGGGAACATTGAAGTTCATGCCTTTTCTAAATGGCAATTACACAAAATACTGTCAAACTAGAAGACAATATCATCATATGGGTGCTTCTACTTGAAATTGTAAATCAATCAGCTGGTAGTGTTCAGTGGTAAAATATCAAATTAAAAAAAAACATAAGTTTTTTTTCTTTTATCTGAACCAGTGTAACTAAAAAAAATGGAAGCTGGTTCCAAGATAAGAATAATAGTTAAGGGTAGAAACTACCTAGCAATAAGCAATAATAATCCATTTCACTATTACATCCATTAATAACATATTCACTATGAATGAGTCAAAATAAAAATGAACATAAAGGCTGTAAAATTCCATAGATGCATCTTATAATAAACAGCTATTATAGCCAGTAAGTCATTGAAGTATTCCATTAGGTCAAGTGACAAGATTTATAAGTATTTTTATAAGTTTTAATTAAATACTTTATCATGAAGCTACATTAATTTTCTTAATTATTTACATCAAACAGCACATTTATATTTTATTATAAAAACTTAAGTCCCTTAAAAATTGTCATTTTATCAAATTTTCAAATTGAAACAATGCTTACAGGTCCTTTTTCTGTGAATACAAATACTCTAGTTAAAATTTTTTTAAATATTTGAAAAATTGAAATTAAAGTTCTTGTTTTTTTTTTTGTTTAAAAAATCAAAATGTACAATCACTGTCTCATAACAGCTGTTACATTTGCTCTCACTCTATCTCTCACACACACACACACACACACACACACATTAATATAACTATTATGAGACAGTAGGCACGCCACTTTTCTTTTTACATTGCCAATATTAATATCTATTACACTTTGCTTAATCTGCCACATAATTAAAATTATGTAGCACCACTCTTCCAAATGAGGAGGATCTATATGTCTTGATAAAAACAAATAAGTCAGTATTTGAAATCCTGACTTTTACTTGGACTCAAACACAGGACTCTGGCAACAATAGGAAATGTGCAACTATCATAGCAATGAATCAGTCTTCATTTGCAAATATTCCAATGAATATATTCTCTATTTATGTTCAGTTAAACAAAATGATGTTTCACAAATTTGTAAGTACCATATATACTCATGTATTGGTTGAATTTAGAAAACCCAAGTTTTAGGCTAAAACTGACATCAACCAATGCATAAGTAATAATTTTGCAAGGTTGAAACTCAAACATAATAGGAACAACTAGGAACAATCTTTGGCTTAAAAAAATGAATTCTATAAATTAATGATTTTGTGATCATAAATTAAGTGTTAATCTATACATGAGTATATATATATATATATATATATATATATATATATATATATATGTGTGTGTGTGTGTGTGTGTGTGTGTGTTAAACTAAAGAACACAAGAAATTAATGCTGGCAAATGTATTTAAAATTTGACTGAAGATAATTAGAGAATGAATCCTGAAGAAATTTTTTTTAAGTCTAAAACCCATGAGGAATAAAATACTGTAGAGTATATGTATTCATTATAAAGAAGGTAGTTTGTAAACACCAGCTCATAGACAAAAAGACAATTTTAAACATGAATATTATTTCAAGCAAAATGAATAAAAATAGAGATTAGTTAGTTTGTTAGAACATGCTTTTTAGATTAGTATTTGCTGCTCCACATACTTTACTTTCTAGAAAGTATAAAAGTAGAATTTTTATAGCTAAAAAAATTCTATCATATACTTTAAGAAAGGTTAAGCCAGATTTAAAGTACAAAGCTTATATATAATTTGCCAGAAAAATTTTTTTTAATTTTGTTAAGAATTGATTTAAATAATAGCAATAGTAGTAAAAAAAATCTACAGTAGTAAAAAGGCCAGAAATATTGAATATATATTTAAAAGATGACTGATATATTAAGATCAAGATCTCTCAATTTTACAGTCCAACTGTAACAGTTTTTAATAAGAATAACTATATTTTTGGTGTTTAATACTAATTATAAACTTAAAATCTGCCTTAGTAGTAGATATTATGCAGCAATGGGTTAAAGTAAGCTGAACACAAAACCAGTTATTTTAGAATTAAAACAAACGTGTAAGAATCAGCTATATTTTATAAAAAGATTTATTGATAATTTGTGTCATGATATGAACCAGACATTTTTTAAAATTCAGAAAAAAAGGGTGGGGATATTGAGAAACAATATAACAAGGTAAGGATTAAAAGGATTCATGGAATTGTAGAAGTTCCACCCAAGAACTCACCCATCCCCAGTTTTCTGGAAAACTAAAAAATGGTTTCCAGTTTAAATCTCTGGAAATGGAACAGAAAAGATGTGAGGAATAGTTTGAGTGAGAAACCCAGATTACAATTCCAACAATGAATAATCACAAAATTTGTAGAGTTTAACAAGTAAACAGCAGGTTAAAAAAAATTTTTTTAATAAAAAATAAAAAAACAATGATCAGAAGAAAATTTCTTTTTTTAAATAGTTTTTTTATTATAAAACTCTGTAATGATAAAACAAATGTTAAATATTTTTAATGAAGAGAAAACAGTTTTAATTTTTTGTTGTTTTGTGGTTTTTTGGTAAATTTTTCTCAT
This sequence comes from Sepioteuthis lessoniana, assembly GCA_963585895.1. Taxonomy (NCBI): domain Eukaryota; kingdom Metazoa; phylum Mollusca; class Cephalopoda; order Myopsida; family Loliginidae; genus Sepioteuthis; species Sepioteuthis lessoniana. The sequence goes on from OY757916.1 coordinate 48,974,195, forward strand.
AAATGTAAAATATTCTTTTTTTAAAGTTAATAAGTAACAAAGAAAAGAAAAAAAAGATGAGAGAGAATTTGAAAAACAAAACAAAAGAAAAAAAATTAAGTAACAAAACCAAAGAAAGAAAAATATTCAAAGTAATTTTAGAACAAAATAATTTACAGCTTTGTTCACTTTGAAATATCTTTTGTTATTATAATGGTAATTTCCTTATTTTTAACATTTTAATCTTACTAAAAAAATAATAATAAAGTACATGCTTGTAAATTTTTAAATTAAAAATCTTTGATGAATTCTACACAGATTTAAATTAGAATATTGCTTTTGCTCCAAGGTTAAAAATTTACTGACTTGTCATCAATTATTAGAATTTAAACATCATAATTCCAGCAAATCAATTACAAAAAGGACTCATACACTGGTATCAATCTTGTAAACTGAATGCATTTTTCTAGAATACCTCAAACCAGCCAAGTTTAACTGAACTAGGAAATGCACAATCATTTCAGTCCTGAGGCAGACTACTCTTGAAGTATTGCTTATTCTGGCACAAAGCCATAGTAATGGAGCACTTAGTGAAGATAAAATTCATTGCATTATTGAACTAATGTGCAAGATGAGATTGCTAATTATCATGCAACTGTATACCCCCAAAATTGAACATAATAATGATAATAATAACAAACTGTTTCTTTTTAATTGAATGAAATTAATTATTTTAGCTGCTTAGAGTAAAAAATTTGAGAGAAAAAATAAAAGCAAAATTTATCTATATACAAGGAAAACAAAGTTGTTGTACAAAATACAAAAATTAATGATATAGATTTAAAATTTACAAAGAATTGAAAGGCTAATTTGTAACATAAGCAAAATAAATTCTACAATAAAAACTGATTTAATTAGATTTTAAATTCAAATTCTTAAGCTTAAAGAAGACTGAAGAGAATATATACATGTCAAAAAAGATCACAATCATAAAGTGAGTTTACTAGCAAAACATCCACTCTTTCAAAGATAAAAATAATTTCCTCTTCTTTTTGTAATCAATCAAACACTTAAATTTAATTAAAATCAAAATCAATGCTTGAATATTTCTTTTAAGCATAAACAATATTTGGTTGAAGATAAATAAATAGGGAAAGTAAGGAAGACAAGATCCAGCTGCATAAAATCTTTGTCTATAATACATGCTCATTCATTATGCATATAATTTGTTATTCATACAATACTTAACAATGGTTATAGAAGAACAGAATGGTAGGATTGTATTTAAGAAATTGACTTTAATTCTGAAGTTTATGACCAATATAAAAAAGGTGAAAATAAAAAACAAAAACTCAATTTTTAGTGGATGATTTGCAAAGAACAAACATGCTACTACAATTATTATCGTTGTAGTTATAACTTACACAAAAAATATTGCAATTAACAGAACTAAGGAACAAATAAACATTATATATTCTAACTTCTATTTAAAAAGGGATGTAAGAGAATGGTTGAATATCAGTTACTCTATTAAGAAAATACTTAGGTTTATGGGATGCAAGTGGTTGTATTAATTAAGAAATAAAAGTTAAATAGACAAAACATATGAGGGTTAAAAAGGAACTAATTAGGATAATTTAATTACCTAATCGACATATATTCCAGCAACAATTTATCAATTTTATTAGAGTTTTCATTCGTTGTTTAAGCGCATGCATAACTTTTTACAAAGCGAGTTAGCGAAGGGAGAGAACTCATTAAATGATTAAAAAAAATTCTCAGTGTATAACGAGGGTTACTAAGCGCATAATTGTATTCTTACGAAATGAATTAACAAGATAATTCGTAACGGGAAAAATATCGGTAAATTCTGTTGATATTATTATATATTTCTATTTAAGAAATAAGAAGATGATTAGAAAGTTATAAAGTAAGTTATCTTCATTTACCGCTCATTGTTATTTTTATTCAATAATGAATGGGCAAAAAAGCACGCAAAAACAAAAACAACAAAAACGCAATTTGGTGTGCGTGTGTGTGCGTGCGTGCGTGTTTTGAAAATCAAAAGAAATTTTTCATAATTTTAATTCAGAGAAGATTCAACAATATCATTCAATAATTAATTGATTTATTAATTAGAGAAATCTAACTAATGAGGTTGTCAATTTAAAATTTGTTGGAAATTAAAATTTGCATGCTATCATCATGGAACAATAACTTTTTTCTTTAATACAAAACATCTCTCTCTCTCTCTCTCTCTCTCTCTCTCAAGAAGGGGACCTTTTTTAGATGAATACCGAATAAATTTAGAGTTTAACAACAATAAACATTTGATAAAAACATGTCAGATTAACTTTTTCAGCTTCCTTTCTTTTTTCTTTTTTTGATTTTTTGTTTGTTTTTTGTTTTGTTTTGTTTTGTTTTTTAGTTCATATAAGATACTCTTTTTCTTTACACAAAGATACATAAAACATTATATTTTCTTTTAACAAAATAGAATGCGAACAATGGAAATGGTAATTTATAGACAGAGATATAAAACACTTAAAAATTTGTTCTGCTAAATTATTCTAATGCAGACAAAAAGCAGTATCACCAGGTATAACATTTATTCTTGTTATGACACACACACACACACACACACACACACACACACACACACACACACACACACACACACATAAGAACATGAAAGTGTGAATTTGGAAAACAAAAACAAAAAAATTTTTGTCCTCTCCAATTTCATTTTGAAAAGCATCTTTTTTTTTTTAAGTAACATTTTTATATTCATTTACCAAGTTATATTCATTACAGACATTTTCCTAAAAATCATTTTTATTCATATTTAAGAAATCTTGACTAAAATATAAAAGTTAAACATTAAATAACATTTAAAAGAAGGATTAATGACAACAAAATGTTTTTTCTTTTACTATATAAAATTTTTCTTTATCAATCTTTTTTTTTATTCTATTAAGTATGATAAGAGATTTATTCCCAAACATGGCATTCGAGTTCTTATATATATATATATATATATATCCATCCAATTATAAAATAGACCTTTTACACTATGAATACTAAAGGTAAGTTGCTGATAAAAATATTAACCTTGAAAAGGTAGCAAAATCTACCACATAGTTGACATTGTATCTAGAAGTTATTTTGGACAAAGAATGAATAAATAAATAAATAAATAAATAAATAAAATGATTTCAGAAAAAAAATTTTACAAAATTAATTTTAAAACTTAAAATTAACTTATAAGCACTCAAGATTTTTTTTCAGCAGTTTTAATTCTATTTCTGAATCCTATCTCAAGCCAACTTCTTTGTGTTGTTGCAATAACAAAGGTCTTCAAATAATCTTTTACATTCCTCCTCTCCATCTTGTCACAATAACAACCAAGTTCTCAACCACAAAGAAAAATAATGTGATCAAGTCCCAAAACATTAAAATCCATTGTGTACATACAAAAGACATTTATTGGCCCATTTTAAAAATACATTCTAAAAGCTTTCCAAACATTATTGATTATGCATACAAGTTCTATTGATTTTTTTTCTTTATGTTGGGACTAATTCTAGCATTCAAATAGTTTTATGTATGGATAGTTTATTTTAATAGTAAAATGAAAAAAATTAGGAAAAAATTATTTTTAATAAAATTTTTTATTACTGTTGATTTAATTTTCATATTAAACAATATCATTTGCAATTCATTTATTAATAGTTTGATGTGTCTATCATTACAATTTTTTTTTACTGAGCATTGACTACATAGTAAAGAAAGAGTTTTACAATTAGTGTTATATTGATTAAAAATTAAATGTAATTTTTCAAAAAATAAATACTTATCATAGTTAAACCAAAATAATTTAACATTTTTAATAGTAGATACTAAATATACAAAAATCTAAATGACTTATGATGCTGTAGACTTAGTTACAAGTATTACAATTATTAAGGCATTAGAACTTTCTCTATTTCAATGAACTGGAAATGGTAGTCATACTTGTACAGAGCACAAATTATTTTTTTAACAAAACAATCCAAAAGTTTTAAACTAGCAAACTTGAAGTTACGATATTCTTTATCCTTTAAGGGAAAAAAAACACCAAATCAGCTTTATTTTTCAGAATATCACTCTGACATTACTTAGACATTTCCAGAAGTAATATTTTTATCAAAGCTTTAAGGTCTATGTTGATATCCCTCTCAGAAACAAGTAAAATCTACTTGTTGTCAAATAGGTGGAGGTTTATGCCAATTGAAGTAACTTAAGATTCTGCCAAGCTACACTTATTCTATTTCGCCGTCTGTGCTATTGTGTTATCAGAGTAAATGTGGGCCTGGACCTGCCACTTTACCCTTTGTTGGTTTCAAGCAGATGTAGCTAAAACTAGTCTACACTTGTTTAAAAAGCATGTGTCTTTGCTCAACCCAATCCTAATTCACAGAAAATAACCAAGCATTTATGAATAAAAATTAGTTGAAAAGAAAACTTTGAGAGCCAGAACAAAAAAATCCACTCCTGAACACAAAGATCAATTAAATTCTCAACAATATTTGTATTTCTTTCAAGAAAATACTCTGCAATAGTTGCAAAACTAGACACAATCATTAAGAGAATAGCTGTCTTCCAGCATGTATTAGGCAGGGGGAGGTAACTCTAAATTCACAGTGCAAATTTATTGATTTATGGTGCTAAAACTGAGTGATGATTTGCTCTTGGGGTGGTGTTTTTAACAAGTTGTTTTTTACAGTTTCTTCCATCTCTCTTGCAAAATACTTGTTTGTACCAAAGAAAGAACTATTTAACAATTGTTATTATATATTTTTTTACAATTTTAAATTTGATTAGATTTAAAAATCAGATATGTTTAGGTATATTGTTACTTGTGGAAATCTAAATTTAATTGCATGATAGGCTGTTTTGAAATGTATTTTAGACATTTTAAAAATTATTATGATTGATTATTATGTTACAGTTAATCATACAATTGATTTTTGCCAGAGTGTATAATATTCTTTGCACAGAAAATGATGTACACATTTTTTTTTAGTTTAAACAGCTTTATTTACTTCTCCAGATATGAAAAATAATTTTTTATTTTTATTTACCAAATATGGTAAGAGCAAAATGCAGTAACAAAAAGAATTTTAAATCTCTCACAAAAATATATTGATTATGTTTGGGATTTTTTAAACTAAATCTTTCATCAAAAATCTTTTTTTTTCTAATTAAAAAAAATTAATTGTTACTTGTTTTAAGCAATTTTTAATCATTAAACATTATTGATACCTTTCATACTTATTTAAATTATTTAAACATTCACTTAAAGTTTTCAAAGTTTATATTAATAAAAGGAGCACTTATGCTTTGAACACAGAATATTGTGAATAGATGTTTTTATGAATAAAAAAATAAAATAGAACAAAATGTTCTCATAAATAGTCTTTAAGCCAATATACAAATTTATAATATGAAGAGAAACTTGTAGCTCTTCATTTCTACACCTAAATTTCATACCTAGTCTTTTGAGTAATTACAAAATAATATTTTGTTTGCAAATTGGAAATAACATTAAAAGTTATGAAAATAAATTTATTGCAAGGTAAGAAGAGAAGGATATTCCATTTTTTTGTTTGTTTTTCCCCATTCAAAATTGAAAAAAAAAGCATTTTTTCTATCTCCAATTAGAAAAATACAACAAATAAAAAAAGAACTAGTGTAAAAATTAAAAACAACAGAAATGAAAACATGACTAGCAGGGTTCTAAATGGGATTTAATATATTAAACAAATCCACACATATCTATCATACACACACCTTATATACACACACATTATATATATATATATATATATATATATATATATATATACACACATACATACATACACACACACACACACACACACACACACACACACATACAAAAGTATAAGAAATTGCAGTTAAATCATTTTAAGTCAATTTTAAATATAATCTTTATACATTCAAGAAACGAAAATGTAGAAATTAAATTACCAAGGAAAAATAAAATTATATTTTCTTATCTTTTCTTTTCACAGAATGAAAAATCTGGGGGGTTTTTTTAAGAGTTTACTTCATATCAAGATTTGCAATCTTCTGATATACACAACAAAGCTCTTACTACCTCTGCTTCTGCTTCTGCTCTCCTTTCTTCTTCTTCTCTAAATTGTCTCTGTCTCTCCTCATAATCTCGTATTCTTCTGTTGTACTGGTCTGCCTGTTCTCGAAGTAAAGCATCTTCAACCTGCACATACAACATATTCATGAAAATGGTTATTGTTGCATAATCTAATTCATTTTCTGTTTTTTACTTCTATATAAACATGAACATAATAATTATGATGATGATGATGATGATGATGATGATAATGATGATGATAATAATAATAATAATGATAATAATAATAATAATAATAATAATAATAATAATCTGTAGGATATTTTCTATTTTCAAACTTTGTTTATATTAAATATAAATCTCTTTTCTTTTTCCCTTCTTTTTAAAGTTATCAGCACAAGTGTTATTAACTATCTACACCAATTGCAACATGGGTTCTCATACTGTTTGAAATATCAAAGTTTCCCATGTGAACTCTTCAAGGACAGCTCAAATTTCCTTTACTTTTCCTAAGGGCGGCTTTCTATGTTATACATATCACCTGGAACTTTCCCTTGTACAAAACACTTTTCTCTCTGCCATGTTGAAATGGACAAGTAATGGATGTCCAAGGCAGACTGGTTTCTAGCAGCTGATAAGGTAAATTAAAGCAGGACCTGACAAAAGGTGACCCTAGGGTGTTCAAAATGAGTGGCTTAAAAGTGAGAGAAAAATGTCATCAGCTGTCTACATTAAACAGGCAACAATGCCAGATTTTAATTGGTTTTCCTGTTATTATAAGCCTGCAGGCCTAGGAAGCTGTCTGCATATGGTTCTTAGGGCACCTTTTGCCTTCCCCAAATTAAAAAAATAGAAGCTAATAAAGGTGTGAGGTTTGGTGGGCAGCTGATCTGTGCTATGTTCTCAGCCAGGTATTGATTTTCTTCTTTGTCTTTTTGTTCCCATTGTCCCACAAAAGTTTAATTTTCTTGTTATGCCAGGCCCAACTTATGAATTTCATAAGGTGTGTTGGGGTGGTAGACCATCTGACAGCTATTGTTGGTTAACATGTGCAGTAGAGGAGTGTGTGGGTTCAGGACGTCTGCAGAGGCCCCAGTTTTGTTCTAAAGGCCTTTGTTTCTTTTGTCTTAGGTATTTTCCAGTCTCTAGGTGGCAGATGGATGTAAGATGAAGGTCAAAGTGTGTGTGTAATTGAGTGAGGATTGAAGAGGGAGCAAAGAAGAGGAGGAAAATCAACATTGACAAACTAGGCCCTTCAGCAAAGGAAACTCCCTTATGGCATGTGCATTTATTCAACACTAAGCAACATATGGCTTAATTAAGAGATTAGGCTCTAGATGTGTATCTGCTTACACAACTTCATGCTCAGTACTGTAACTCTGAGTGTAGACCCAATAAGATTTCCCAATGAAAACCCCTAATTCCAACTGCAAATCTCCTCCCAGAAAAGACTCCTTCCTCTCCAGGCAGCAGGCAGCAAAAAATTAAAACTAGAGATTTGGAACTTTTGCAAGTGGTCATAATGAGAAAGAGAAAGGAGAAGGTAGCTGGAAGAGAGAGGATTCTTTAGAAAAAAAAGAAAAAAATGGCTTCCATCAATTAGAGAGAGATTTCAACTTCCTTGTCAGCTTTGTTGCATTCAATCTTTTTGCTTTTCTTTACCCTCCTTTCTTTCATCTTTTGAATAATAATAACAACAATAATAATAATCAGTTGAAGAAAAGCTAGAAACAGATCCCTTCATGAATAATTAAAGGCTAGCTTATTTTACATTTCATTTTAACCATTCTTATTCAATGAATTGAGAAAAAAATCAACTAATTACAAAATGGTCTTTTAGCCATCATGTGTGAGTGACATTTGAAAGGAAATTAGAAAACCCATTAAAACCCAAAAAGAGAAAACATAGAAGAGAAATTAATTTAGATGCCCAGATCTAATAAGTATCAACTTTAATATTTAGTAGTTAAGAGATCAACACATGTACTGTGTGGTTAACTATGATATAATCATTTTCTAAAGGTTATAATAATAACAGGACATGTGTTGCTTTTCAATCAATTTTCCTTGTTCCCAATATCACAAGCCAACAGGAATGATTTATTACAATCAAATCATATAATTTATATAGGATTTTAAGATGTAAAAATAACCAAAATTAATTAAAGATAAAATATAGGATATTTCTTTATTTAAAAATACGACTAAGTTGTTTTTATTAAAAGCAAATTATAAAATTTTTCAATTATTTTCAATAGCTTATTTTTTTATAATTTGAATCAACCTTAAAAATAAAATATACACATGCATACAACAGCAATAATAGAAAAAAGATTATTTAAAATCTGATTGAAAAGCAACAATAGGTCAAGAAGCTGGTGATGGGTTTAGATATTACATATAAATAACTAACTTTAAATTTTTTTTTTTATTATCATAATGCTATACTTTTCTTTTATCATTCATTAATTCTGAATATATGATCTATTCATACTAGTGTAGCTATCATTATTTAATAACAACATTAAAAACAAAGCAATCAATTTGATAGATATAAATCACTAAATTTATAATGAAATAACACTCTTTTGTTCTAATATTTCATTGAGTAATAAAACAAAAGCAATTACACATCTAGATTGAACTAGGAAAAGCCCTTATTTAAAAGAACTTATATTGCTTAATTAGACTTTCATTTATTAACTAAAAAGGTAATTTGATTTAAAACTAATTGAGGTACTTATAAAAATTAACAAGCTTCTAAGAATAAAGAGAATAGAAGGATTTTACCTCTGCTCTTCCGGCATCGAATTCCAGACAACCAATTCCATCTAAGCGCCGAAGATCAATCCAGCCACGCCAAATCACACAAACACCATTCATTATAAACTGAGATTTTAAATGAACCTGAAAAGCAAGATGAGAAATTATAGCAAAAACAATTAATATACATAAGTAGAATGCTAACTAAGAAAACAATAATAGTTATATAAATAAACCTAGAGAAAAATATGCTTCATGCAAACATTCAACAGTTTCCTAAAAAGCTTTTTGGAAACATATTGTTTAAGTTTACAACTAATAAAGAATATAAATAAATTTAACAAGGAAATAACTAAAGATAGTATTTTCCTTATAACTAAATTAGAGCATTCCTGATAATGACCTGTTGAGTTAGTTATAAAGAGCGATTAAACCCTAAAAGACATGAACTTCAATTGGTGTGACAGTGGTAGATTACAAGTAAAATAACTAAGTTTCCATCCTGTAAGTTATACAAGTAGAATAGTAGTTTTCAAGGAAATAACAACTACAGAACATTTCCTGCATTTTCATTATGACAATATGGGTTGGTCATCTAAAAGCAGACAAAGTTAGACAGGTAATACTATTATGCTCAACAAATAATATAACTAATAATACTCCATATTTGATATTTGCATTTTGCAAAACCAGGGGATTATAAGACAAGTACATTTTTCCAATTTGATTTAAAGAAAATATCAGTAAAAATTACATCTTAAAAAAATATATAATTATATTGAGTAACTAATCTATTTTCAAATGAATTAAAGTCTGCTATATTGAATTAATAGTTGGGTTATAATTAGTTGAAATTCTAAAAGATGTCTTAAGATTATTTACTATAGAGAAAATAAGTAAATAATTAAATAATCAAACCAAGAAAATAAAATACTTGTAGGAAAAGTAAGTAAAGATTAAAAATCACTTTACTAATTTAAATAAAAATATTTTGAAATAGATGTAAATACTTGTTTAGAAATGAAAATAGATAAAATAATTTTGTTTAATTGCTAAAAAGAAAAAAAATTCAATATTAAAAAAGAAGAAATCTTTTGATTATGACAAAAGCCAAATAATGGACTATCTGAAATGAACAAAGGATTTCACTATTTAAAATATTTTAATACCAATATAATATATACATTTAAAAATAAAAATCTACCATTATCTATCTATATATATATAACATGAATAAGGAAATAATATCTATACCCAAAGATAAGTGAAGAAGAACAAAAAAAGTTGATAAGTTAATAAAAGGATCTTTAATCAAATGAATTCAAAGCTAAATCACAAAGTTGATAACTTGGTGTCAAAATTACCATTATTAAAAATCATTATCACAAATAAGATATCTAATATTGAATCATGGAAAACAAAGAAAACCAATAAATCAAAAAAAGAAAAATAAAGAAAGAAAAGGATAAAAATGTACTTTGAATTCATGCAAAAGTAAGATTTTTTAAAAACCTAATCATACTTAATAGAAAAATCTACAGACGACCATGACAAAACATACAAAGAAAATTATTTTTATCAAATTTAAAAATTTATTCCTAGACAATTGAACAAACATAATAAAATATGGCAGGAATAAAAATGTTTCTAAACAAAAGAAATGTGATAAAACAAAGCCTTAAGACATGTAATTTACAGATTTTAAAAATATATATTCACATGCAAATCACACACACACACACACACACACACACACACACTGAAAGCTTTTTTTTTTAAATAAATATTAATAAATAAAGAAACAATTCCTAATATATTCTTATAAGATAAATAAAATAATTTTGAACTTTCATATTTTTTAATAAACCACAAATCAGAATGGTAAAAAAGAAGGAACAAAAGGAGGATCCCAACAAAAAACACTCAAGTAAAATGAAACAGAAAGTAGGCAAGTAAATCTTTCCAAATTATTTTTGTTACCTACAAACAAAATAGTATATTAGAAAGATTGGATCAATTAAATGTGATAATTATAACGAAATATAAAATATAATTATACAGAATGCATTAACATAAATTAAATGCATTTGCTTTGTCCCAAACTGAAGAAGTGGGAGAGTCAGGGTTAAGGAACAAGGAAAACCCTTTGTCTCAACCGGGGCCAAAAACATGGAACTTTTCAAATACCTAGCTGACCATAAAGAGAAAGTGGAAGTTGGTTTTAACAATGCTAAAGAAAGATACAATTGTTTTTAAACTTGATCTGGGGTTTATATATTAAAAACAGAGAAACTTTATAAACGTTTTCTTTTCTTTTCTTTTTTTTTTTCTTTTTTTTTTTTTTTGCTGTTTCTTTTTTTTGTTTTTTTTTTGTTCATAAAGCTGACTGCTGCTACAGTCTGTATCAGTGCCATCATTAGGGGTCAAGAAGTTGAATTGATCAATATTAAAAACGAATGACAACCATTAAAAGGACCAGAACGAAGGTGACAAGGGTAGCGCGCACTTTGTTACACCTATGTCACAAGCAAAATCCCATAAAAACGACAGAGAGGAGCGAAAGAAAATTAATAAATAAGTCAGAAAAAAGTTTTGAGACTTTTTTTTTTTAATTATGGAACAGGTTTATGTTGATTATCTTATTTCTACTTTTACACTGGACAGTTATTTTTTCTTTCTTTTTTTAACTTGTGATTCAACGTTTTTGTTTCCTTAAATTTTATATTGTAAATATTCTACAGATATTTCAATCTAAAATAATACATCTTAGAGACATTTTGATTTTTAAAAATTTCAATTAAAAACAATTTTATTCATTTTTGACAATCACAACGTTTTCTTTGGGGGGTGTGCCACTGTCAGTGAGTAAAGCTAAATCTTTATTTTGATGTAACAGAGTGAATATGGGTTAAAATATTGAAAAAGAATTTACAATTCATAACTACAGAAAAGTGATAAAGATCAATCGATCCAACATAAAAAAATAAAAAATGAAACTAACTTTTTCTGAATAGTTAATAAGGGAGTAAATATTATAAAAAGCAGTTTTAAATTAATACATTATTTTTCCTTTTGACAATTTGATTTTAAATAATAGAAAATTTTAACATCAACAAAGAAATAAACCATTAAAGAAAAATAAATTTTCAATTTAAAAAAAAATTAATTTAGCCCCGTAAAAGAAAGATTGATTCTAAGAATTTTATTCAGGAAATCTGAGAAAAAAAAATCAACAAAAAGGGAAAAGGTCTACATAAAAACATCTTTTTTTTTTCTTTCTTCTAAGAAAAAAGTCTAAATACAAACATATCAGAAAAACAAATATTTGTCCACAAAAAAAAAAATAACTAAAAAAATAAAATATTGCACTAACCTTTCCAGGTTCTCTTTCAAAATTAACAAATTCTGTTGTGGGGTTTCTGTCTTCTGGTTTGTCTGACCAAGCATTTGCTGCAAAACTCAACTGAAGGGTCGTTCCTGTAGCAACAAACGCCTGAGGAGAAATATTTAAAAATTCATATTTTAAAAAATTGCTAACTATTATGAAATGGGAGCATGAAAAAATTAATTGTTTGCTCAAACGACTAAAACCAGGAAATAAACGGGTCATAAGACGCGTTACAACACCATTTTCTAAAAAAATTAAAAAAAAAAAAAAAGGATGTATAGTAGTAGTAGATCGTGGTATATAGTAATAATATTGTGTATATCGCTGATGATTAGCTTATATAATAAATAGGAAAATAAATAATATTTTATGAGGAGAGGTGGTACCATAAAAGACCCAGGAGTTCCGACTTAACGATCTTCTTAAGAAACAGAGGCAGAGAGAAAAACACAAGTATACAGAAAAATGGTTGTTTATTTTATCATTTTTAATGATCATGTTCAAGCTTGTCGAGTTTAAATTGAAAATAAATAATATGTAAAGATTGGTAATGACGATTTTTCAGAGTTTAATACGACATAACGATATTACCAGTAAAAAGAAGAGCGAAAGAAGGAGTGGAAGATGTCACACACGCACCTCGCAACGCTCACAGCTGGGAAATATTTTACTTACTATGTCAGCGTGTCCTTCTCGACATTCGGTGTCGAACCGAAGTTGCCGTTCTTCTTGGGGTTTGTCACGAAATCCTGTGTACTTTATCTGCAAATTAGATCAGAAAAAAGGGATATTTCTTTTAGTGATCGTCAATCAAGCTGAAAGAGTATCGGTATTTTAACTACGCAACTAAGTTCGCAACGTAAAGAGAAAGACGTGCATAAAGCAAAAAGATCCAACTTCCGGGTAAATGGTTTTTTAATTTAGGTACACTTACCTCGCCTTCGTGGCTGAGTTTTCGAAATAATTCATCGTGTTCGAATTTTTCTCTTTGATCGGGAACAACTCGTGGCATCTTTGTACGGAAAATATTCACAAGTTCACAACACAACGTGTTTCCTACAAATGATCGCATGCTTTCTCAGCCTAGTTCATTCATCGTAAACCACAACAAAGCTGGGATAGGTTTGGAATGAAATCAAACTTTTTGATTGGTCAATTTGCCAGCCTCATTAAAACTTCTAACTTCGGAAAACACCGGCTATTGCCTTATATGGAAGTTTTCGTAAAGGAATTTGCCGAAGCTCTCATAGACGTCATTCGTTCTGCAATCCCTGTGAGTTGTTATGCAAATAATCGATATCAATAATATCTAGATGAGCCGCCCCCAGAAGTCGGGGGGCTGAAAAATTGTTGGAAATTTCGTACAATCAGCCCTTCTCATTAAAATTGATTCGACCAATGTCTTTTTGATTGGGTTAAAGCTCACACCCAGCTTTGTAGTCTTTCATTTCCCCTTACAATTAATTGAGTTTTATATGTTGACAATTTTTGTGACAGTAGGAAAAACACGAATAGAAAAACGAATTGCATCGAAACTGGGCGGTAACCCTAAAAAATTTTTTTTTTTAATTTTTGTTAGCGCGTTTATTTCTCAATTTATTTATTACTTCATCATCTTGCTACGAATAATAATTTTATCCCCTATTATTAGAAAAATAGTCACAAATCAAATCAGATTTTCTGTTAATTGTGCGTTTTTATTATTACTGATAACAACTTTAATCGCGATATATGTTATGGTCATTTTATTTATTTATTTATTTATTTATTTATTTTCATCATTATTATCATAAGCATCATCATCATCAATAAATCACACAACCCCAAGCTTTTTCATTTTTCTTTCTTTCTCCCCACACTATATTAAATAAATTCAGCTATGCTGAACGAATAAATTCATTTTTTTTAATACGAAAATACTAATAGCTATTAGTAAGTAATTTTATTTTAGGAAAGAAAAGATGAAGAGTGTTTTTATGGAACGGTTTGTATTTTCTAGTTGGAAAGAAAGAAAAGTGAAACGGAAGTATGAGAAAGATTAGCACATGCGCGGTAGGAAGCAAAACAAAAATGGCGAATCTGGACAGTTAGCAGTATGTCGATGAGATAAAATAATGTCACTTATAGATTTAAATACTCGTGTTTGTAAATAAAGACTGGTGATTGCCAGTTCTGAAACTAAACAGCCATGCTTGATCTTGAAGTTGTTCCAGAAAGGTCGCTTGGAAATGAGCAATGGGAGTTTATTTTGGGTGAGTTACAGCCACTTTAGCTCGTTAAGTAAATTCATTTCTTCTCACCTTGTTTATTATATTGAATTTGTTCATAATTTTATCCTCATTCACTCTCCGTTTCTCACAGATAAACCTACCTTGGTTTAACTGACATTTTTATGTTTTCATTTGTAAGATTTCCACACACATCTCGTTTATTTATTACTTATTTCTTCCCTTGAAGGTCAAGGTCTATATAAAAATGAGCCCCACTTGTAAAAATACAAATTTAATTACAAAATTAGTATTAAATTATACTTTCTCTTAAATATACATTTTGTTTGTTTTTGTTTTGTTTTTTTATTTCCGTTTACCGATATTTTCACTCTGATAAAATAAAAGGTATTTTTAGTTGCAGATAAAGTGTTAATATATATAGTTCATTAAACAACAAAGCTATTTTTTCCTTTTTTTACTTACTTTTCATTGTTTACGGACTGACTCAACTCAAGATATCAACCTAGGCCCATATGGTTTTATTTACCTACCTTTTTAAGATTTACCTGATTAACTCTTTAATTTGTACAAACATGCCTAGTGCATTTCAAATTTATACGGGTTGAGACGATAAGAATAGAGCTGATGAAATAACACACTTGAGTCAAATTGTTAGGTTAAACTCAAAAACTGAATATACAAAGAAAATTGATTATTTCTTTTTATTTTATTTTACTTAATGTTTTGATTTCATAAAGATATTTAACAAATCATGATATTTTTTAATAAATTATTTATGATTATAAATAGTTAATAGTTCTATCATTCAAGTTAATTGAAACCTGAAACCCAAAATAAAACAATCCCCTTTTTTTTCTTCTTTTCTTTTTATTTTAGTAGATAGTATTAACTGAGACACATAGATAGTTAAAGAAACATTTAATCAATCACGTTTTAATTTAAAGAATTAAGAGAAAAAAAATCAACGTTGCAAACCATTTGCGATAGTAAGTTTAAGACAGGTGTTATATAAAATTAGTCGATATGACAGAACTCTAACCAAGAAAGGGGTGTAGCAGTGAAAAGAACAATTTCAGATGCCGTGTAGTCCGTTTTATACCTTTGTTTCGAGGCTTTATTTTTCTTATTTAAATTTCACATTTTTGTATGAAGTACATGAAAAACCATTTACAGTTTTCATTTGAGATTCCTAAATCCTTATCGAAAACCTGAAGTTGGTGATTAAATTAAACTCACTTGATAACGAAACAAAACTAGCAACGTGCCAGTTTTTATTATTCTAGCTAACAACATAAACATGACAACTGTATATTCTTGGGTTATAACAAAATTCGGTCATTTATCTATTCTGTTAAACAAATGTTTGGGTTTAATTCATGACGTTGTTCATTTGTTCGTCTTATTGTTTACAAAGAGTGTCACTAAAAAAAATTTAAGCTATAAAAATTTATATTTTTTCTCTCATTTTTTGCTGTTTATTTTCATAATCTTCATTACTACTTGTAACTTGTTTTGATTTTTATCTAAATCAGTTGGTTTTTCATAAGATACATAAAATCCTTTTGATTTTCGGGAAGAATTTAAGTAAATATCTAATTTTTTTTTTTTTTTTTTTTTTAAATCAGTTATCTATACTTCCTCCTTTAACAACTTATCATAATTAACAACAACAACAATAATTTGAATTTTGCATTCGAAATATGCATTCAATTGTTTTTGTCTTCTCAGATTAAAGTCAAAACAGAACTGGGGAAATATCTAATATCATCGTTGATATATATTTCTTAAAAAAGCATTGATATTTTTCTTAAGATGCTTTTTGTATATGATTTATTTACAGATAGCGGAGAAAAGGTTTCTTTCCGATGTTCCTTTGTTTTGAGTTGACGTTTTCATTATTTATTAATTATGTTCTCTTTTTAATGCATTTTATCTCCGGTTTCTGCTCTTAAAAGTCAATTTACTATTCATATTGGGACAAACAGGTTGCTAGATTTTTAATGGAATGGCCACGAAAATATATCCACCTGAAATATTGTTTTGCTATATACAGTTCTTTATATGTAAGTAGGCAAAGTGGACCTAATTCTATCTGTTCCTTAAAGACTACAACTATCTCTGTTGTTGTTATTATTTTTACCACCACTACTACAAAACCCGTCGCTTGTACAGGAATATGTTAAGAACACAATTTACATTTGGCTTATTAAAGGTCATATTTTTTTTCCATCTCTAGTTTATTGCAAGGCTCAAACTATGTGCTGTTCAGATTTTTTATTCGTAAATACTGAATTTAAGTTAAAATTTAATGACTTCGGTAACAAAATAATTTTATTTGAAATAATTGGATTTCAGTAACTATATATAGATAGTATAGAAAAAATGCGGAAATCTGAGTTTTTGAAACATGAAAATCGGTGTTATAGATCTCTTCTAGCCACCTTGGTTTTTTTATGAATATATTCCGAGGGAGGACTTCTTGGCTGATGTCTCTCCCATGTCTCCTGCTTCTTGTATATTTTTTATATACAAATCTCTCCTCACCTACCCTACCTTTGGATTCTCACTAGAAGTGTCACTTTTATTTCCATATATATATATATATATATATATATATATATATATATATATATATAGTCGAGGTGTAGGTGGGGGGCTCTACTCCATTCCCTCGATTGCACTACTTACCCTTGATCCTTACCTTATAGTGCTGAGTGATAAGCAAGGCTACATCAAGTACCTTTTTTTTTTTCTTTTTTTTTTTTTAGTTGTATGACTCTACCTAGGAATGAACCACGGTCTCCCGGACCATTGTCGAACACACTACTCATTAGGCAACTGGACTCTAGTAACACAAACCGTTTGCTGGGTGATACTAAAGAGTTTGGACAGGTTTCTGGTTTAAGATGTACACTGGTACTCCCCAGGTTAATTTTCTAACTTATTAACTGTCCTATTACTCTGGAAAATGTACTGAAAATAGATTTTATTTTTATTAATTCATTTACTTTTAAAAGTATCACTTCAAAGCGTGAATTTTATAATCTGTTTCTTGAAGTGATTAGTATATGTACCACCGAAAGTGATTAATTTGCAACTTTGATCGTCCTTTCAGTTGAGAGCCAGGACTCAACGGAAGCAATTTCCTAATCCACCATCTCTTCGAGATACTATTTTCAATCCTATGTTTACTATTTCTTCTAATTATTTTTACAACTGTTATTTTTTTAAATTGTAGAATTATGCCGATTATTTATTTTTTATATAATCTTATTTTGGTTTCACTGATATCATTGACAAGTTTTTGTTGTATCTGATGTACATAAGAATGATTGCTTTCTCTTGTTTCTTACTTGATTTCCCTGTTGATCAACAATCAAAAGATTGCTTCGTCTCTCTTTTTTTTTTTTTTTTTTTTTTTGTCAACTTGGCTTCGTTTTTTGTTTTTGTTTTTTTTTCTTATATATGGCATGTAACTACCCAATTTGGCTTCCTATGAAGACTTGTTTCTGTTAAAAATAAACTTATTTTTGTACTTATTATGCACACCATTGGTTCTTGAAAATCAAGTGACAAGTCTATGCATCAGCACTTTACTCAGTATTCTTAGTGATTTGAGTAATGTTGCTGTTTGAGTGGTTTTGTTTATTTTTGGCTTTCCTTTCTTTAAACTTTTTGCAAAGCTCTTTCAAGTTACTTTCATATTCAACATTTTTGTCCATGTTTTCACTTCTTCATTTTAATGTTGTCTGCTGAGACAACATCCACAAACATCTTTTCTTGTTCAAGATGTCGTCTGCTAGCCTGGATTATATGGTTTTAGAATTTCATAGACTTATTTAAAAAAGAATGTTATATATTAAATAAATATTTAAAGATAATCATATTTATAAGTGCTAATTTTTTCTGAACGTTTCTTCATTCCTCTGTAACTTCTACTCGTACTAAGCAAACTTGTATGTGGAATGGAACCCTCTCTTGATTTGAACTTAGAGATAAGTATTATATCTATTACATTAGCACTTAACTGCTTGACAAAAAAGATCAAACTTAATTTTTTGTCAGTGATCACCCTAAAGCGATCACTTACTCCCACTACTATGGGACTATCTTTCATTGCTTCCTCAGTTTTTACTCTCTTCTGTCATTTGTACCATTTTCCCACTAAAAAGACAGTAGAATAGATGGGTTACTATTTGGCAGTTGTTATATATATATATATATATATATATATATATATATATATATATATAATCTTATTGCTTAGTTATTATAACAGAATTTTCTGAGTTCAACAATAAGATTTTATTTCAAATCCTGCTTGTCTGACAACAGAAAAATCAATTTTAGTGTTGTCATCAGTGAAGAACATATTTACTTATTTATCAGGAATAGCTGATTGTGGTTATTTTTTTTTTAATTTAAATAAACCAATAAAAAAAAAAAAGCTACAAAAAACTAGACATCTGAAATAATCATGCATTCTTCCAGTGATAAGTTTGGTAGTGTTCTTTACTCAGATTTATTCAGTTTAGCACAAAGGCCTCAAGTTATTTACAGCACCTACTCTTCCTAAGTGGTCACCCCTCTGAATACGAAACAGTTTTATCACTGCTTAACATTGGTGATTTGATGAGAACCAATGCTTATATATTTGTTTGTTTGTTTTTTTTTGGGGGGGGGTGCATAAGCAGGCTTCTTCAACTTGAAAGATTGGCACAATAAAATCTTTGTAAATATTGAAACCCAAGATAATTATGCAACACCTTTTTTATGTTAAAATTCTCAGAAATGCATTACTTGATTATTATTTGTAGCTAAAGAAGAGAATTCAGTTGATAAATTAACAATGATAGAATAGATTTGGGTTATTTGCAATTCCTAAAATATCTTTGTATTTTTAGCTTCAGAATTAATTGAAAATAGGAACAACTTGTCCAATTACCCTAATTTTGTCCTCTCTCTCTCTCTGATTGTTATTCTAAAACCAATATTTGCTAAGACTAATTCATGTCATGATTTCTATTGTAATATTTTCGTTTTTTTAATTGAAGAGACAGTTTCTGTTTATTCTGTTATTCTCTTAATGACTAAACAGTTTCTCAATTATCTTTTTTGTTCATCTGTCAAAGTTTTTTCAGAGAAATTTTTTTGACTTAGACATGTCTTTGACAACATGAGATTTTTGCTGAATGAAGGTATAATGCCAATATAAGTTTTGTTCTAGAATTACTAAAGAATACAAAATTAAACACCCTCATGGTTTACTGAAATATTTTAGTTGAAAACATTTACTTTTAAAGATATTTAAAAAAACTCTCCTTAGAAAAAGAGAATTATTTTGTACTTAATTTATCTACTTTTTTTTTTTTTTTTTTTTTTTTACTGTTTATAAAATAAAGCACAAAGCAAATTCATGTTTATTTGCTATAAAGTTTAATTTGATTAAAGATTATTTCTGGATAACTTGATCTATCTAATGATTAATTTTTAAAAAATTTAATTGTCAAAAATAAAAGTATTTTCACCAATAGAATATATTTTAATCTACAAAATTGTATGGTACATGAGATTACCCTCCCCCAACTCTTGTCTAATTTACATTTAATATTACTGTATTAGGCTAGATACAAGTAGTGGTTGCATATAAGACAGATTTTTTTTTTTTTTTTTTTTTTAAGTAGGAGTGGATAGTTGTATATAACATTGATTAAATCATATATCTTGTTTATTTTATTAAGAAAGTCTTTTGGGATCAGTGATTTATTGCTCCACAATTTTAATGCCAACCTACAGTTGTAATTGTCTGGATTTAAGTATTAAGTCAATACTCAACATTTTTGTATTAGATAAAACTAAGTATAATGTTGGTAAATAATTAACCACAAATTCAAATAATAATAACGATGAAAAAATATAAATAACTATTAATGAAAGAATCAAACAATCCTCAAATAGCTTTTTATAATGTTTGTTTGACAATAACAGTAAATATATATAGTTCTTGCCATTGCAAATATGAATATTCTGCTTAAACATTAAATTTTCATGTTTATTATAATCAAAACCAATTATACCGTCTTGGCTCTGAAAAAGCTTACCTTACTCATTGTAAAATATCCCCCAAAGAATCATTCCCAAGGATCATTGGATTTGTTACCCATATATACATCAATGGGTTTCATTTTTTTTTTTTTAACCTTATGTTCTTATTTTATTGAAATACATTTAAAAACAGGAAATAAATCTACAAATAGGAAGTTGTACATTGTTATACATCTGTTTATAACGATCTGATTTTTGTATGTGTTATAAATGCAAAAATGGCTCGTTGTAGTGAGAAATTTGTTAGCACAATTATTAAAATGCTATAATTTTAAAAATAAAGCAAGTTAATGAGTTGTGAATGTTCGCTCACATCCTGGCAAGTATTTCTAAAGGGAAATAACTCCTAATATAAATTATAGAGTGCTTTCCCTTATTTGCATTTAATTATAATATCAATTCTATAAATAGAATGTGACACAATATCTAGCCAAATAACTGAAAGTTGCTTAGAAAGTGAAATTTAAAACTTTTGTTTATGCTTTACCTAAGATTTTGTCTTTCTACACTGCTTTTGGATTCTATTGCTAGAATGTTTCATGAAAGAAAATTTCAAGTGTTTCATTGCTTTTTATATGTAACTAAAATAACATGAAAATACATTAATATCTTTATTTTGAATATGATAGACGTGATGGCAAAAACAACACTATCTCAATGATTCCTTGAAAAAAGAACTAGAGATTTCATAATGTTCAGTACAAAGCATTTTTAAGGCTATTTGCTTGCAACTTTTCATCAATTCGTAAATAAAGTCTTTGAGTTGTATTTTACATTTACATCTAATTCTTACCAATGAAATGTTCTTTGTGTTTATTTTTCATTGAAAGTTATAACCAATCTAATCCTAATACAAATCTTTTTAAAAAAGTTTTGTTTGTTTGTTTTTTTTTTCATTTTTTAAGAGTTGTCATTTACTCAGCTTAGTTTGACACGAGGATAAGAGTATGGAGCATTTAGTGAGAATCTGACTCCTTAGCAGTGGTCTTATTTTGATAACCATTGTAACTTTTGGATAAGTTATCAGAATTGGCTTGTGTATTTCTGAAAAATTATGATTTTTTTTCACTTTATTTCGATTATCTAAGTTTCATTTTATTAGTCTATCTTTAACTTATTGTTGTGGGTAATTATTTGATCTAGAGATATTTATTTGTTTGCAAGTAAGCTCATATTGCTGAGGTTATTGAAGATTCTGGAATATTTTAAACAAAAACTAACTATGTCATTCATTTGTACAAGTAAGATACCATAAAAAAATGATCTGATAGAATATTCATCAAATCTGTTGATTATAATACATATAACAAATCAAATTTTTCTCTCTCTCTCTCTCTTTGCTCATTTGGCTGGGGCTGTAGAATATGCCGACTGCACTATTGTAGAGGAGCAAGCCCCCCACCACCCCCATGGGAGCCACCTGTTGGCTGTGGGTAGCGACCTGTAAGGCACTAGGAAGGGATCCTGGTGGTTGGGCAATCATTGATCCAGTGACAGTGGTCAATGGCTTGCAACACACCACTTTGGCCCTTACTTCGTCTGACGGGCAGTCAGATAGGCCTGATATATGTTTTATCCCGACCGTACTTTTAAATCTGCATTTACAGCAAGTTCTCAATCCTTATCTAGTGCTAGCAGGCACAGGCTGAGGGTCAATTGTGTTGAGAGAATAAGAATATGACCAGTGCTGAGAACCTGAAATTGGCAACAGCTCAGAAACCTACTCTCAGCTTGAGTATACTGGTTGCGTATCTCCGTCTCAACCAAGGTGAATGGGTTTCTCCCTTGGTTCATTCCTGATACAAGTTGGACTCCGTGGTGGGTAGTGGAGTGCAGGGCCAGCAAAAAATATACAGCGTATATAGCGTCTTCAAATAAGAAAAAAAACGAAACCTCTCAGAATCAGACTTGGAGAATGAGGCAGCAGACTTCCTCAGATTCATTATTATTGAATCTTTGGAGGAGGTCTGCCTTGCCAAATTCCCGCCTTTCCTCATAGAAAAAGTCATTTCTACAAGGGCTACTCCAAAAAATTTTAAGAAAACAAGAAATGGCAACTTGCTTGTTGAGGCAGAAAATGTATTAAAAATGAAAACCTTTCTTACGACGAACTGCAGAGCCTACCTGCATGAGAAACTCAATACTTCCAAGGGAGTTATCAGGAGTAGGGAGTTAGCATTGGCTACAGAAGAGGAGCTAGAATCAGCCCTGGGAAAACAGGGGGTTACAAACATAAGAATCTCCATCAGAAAAGGCAAGCAACGAATCCAGACCAACACTTATATCCTGACATTTAATCAGTCCCATTCTCTCAAGTAAGTGAAGATCAGCTATTGTCTTGAGAGAGTTGAGCAGCACATCCCAGCTCCCCTGAGGTGCTTCAAATGCCAAAAATATGGACACCACAGGGAAGCCTGTTGAGGACGACAGACATGTGCCAAATGTGGGGAAAAGGACCTGGACCACGTGGAGGAAGATGCTTGAAAGAAATTCGATGTGCAAACTGCCGACAAGATCATCCTGCTTACTCAAGATCTTGTTATGCTTACAAAAAAGAACAGGAAATAATTGACATGAAACACAAGGGGAATGTGTCCTTCCTGGAAGCAAGGAAAATTGTAGGAACCTACATGGGAGAAAATAGCTATGCCTCTGTTGCATGGAGGGTGGATAGAACCAATGAAGACAACAAATATAGAACACTCATGGAGAAATTGATCCAGTTGGAAGCCAATGATTGGCCGAAGTTCCAGGAGCACCAGAAAAAAACTACACTCAACTGAATTTTACCAGCACCAGCTCAGCAACAAGTTGGGAATGGGGAGAGATCCAATGTTGTAGTTCAAACAAAAACACACATAGGATCTACCACTCCAACACAGACTACTACTAAAAGTGCAAAATCTCCAGCAAAACAGCTGCTACATAAGTCACCAATCTGTCCACTAAAAAGCATTAAAGACAGATTAAAAAACTTGTCTCCCATAAGACCTGAACAACTTTTTAAAAAATTACAAGCTCCAAAAATACAGATGAACACCAAAGTGAACAAGAAAAGACCAGGAAGCACATTCAAAATGTCCTCAAAAACAAAGTCGTCTATAAGAACAAAAGTGCAATGCTCAGGGATCAACAAAACCCCTACAAAGAACCTATAGTATAGAAAGTATGGATAGCAACACAAACTGTGTAGTTGCCATCCTTAATCTTAAATAATCAATAACTACAATATTTGAAACCACTCAACTGTGGACAAACTTATGAGCTCAATCACCTTTTTAAATGTTAATCTCTTACATATCATATGTATCTATTTAAATGTGTGCAAACAAATGACTGATGTTAAATTCTTACTGTTACATAGCAACTCTTATAATAATTTAACTGTGCAAACAAATGAGGAAAAGTGAATAGAATAATTTGTACTGGATAGAAATACTTGAAATCATTTTAACTATGAAAGAAAATGAGCTCAGGTCTGTTCAAAATGTTGTTAGGAAAACCATCACAAACCATGAGTATTTAATATATAAATCTAACTAGGGTTTGTCATTGAACAATTTGCAATGTTTGATATGACATAGAAATAAACCATCTTACGAAGAACTGTTTTTGACACTTGAAATGCGTACTTACGTGAAATGAATTGTTTGAAATAGAACTCTTTTTACATTTTACTGAGTGTAAATGGAAACTGTACTTATGCTTAATTGAACTGTTTGTAATAGAACTGTTTATATATATATATATATATATATATATATATATATAAAAAATTAATTTGGCATTGAATAACCTAAAATGATTGATATGCCATAAAACCAAACCATTCTCTCTCTCTCGTTACTTTTTATATTCTCCAAAGGTTTTCTTTTAATTGAACTCTATCAGCTACTAATGAATGATTTTATTGTAATTTCATATATTGTTATTTGATATACATACTGGTCCCCCAGCCATAAGTAAAATAGTAGAGCAGACTTGGCTCTCTAGCCTTAGTAAGCAACCAGCCTAGAAGTAGGACAATTCAAAACCAGGAGCTGGAATCTCTCAGGCTGTCTTCAATCTCATTCTGGTAATTTTTGTAATAATGCTGGTGACAAGCTTTAACAAGAATTGTTGCATAGGCAACTGTTTTGTTTTGTTTTTTTCTGTACAGCCTTATTCAGGCCTGTGTTTCAGATTCAGGTGCAAATCTATCAACGCGCCACAGAAAACACATGCTGTTCCTGTAAATCTTGCTAATTTTGCAAATGTTAACTATTTCAATCTTTGGCTAGACGTCAAATTATGGATTAAGATTATTTAAAAAAAATTTGTTTTATAAAAGCTGTCTTTAGAAAATTTTAATTAGTAAATACTAAGTGATATACATCTACCTGGTCTTCTGCTGAGCTATTATAAACTCAGTACAAAGTCTATAACGTGAGATTAAGATTGTATTTTAATATACAGTCTTAATCTCATGTTATACACTTTGAAAAGTTGTCATTAGAAACACTTACTGTAATAGTTGCAAGTGGTGTGTATTTTTCTTTTTCTTTTATTGCTTTTGGCTGTAGTATCAACAGATGTTTAACACTTTAGAGAAATCATTTGTTCTGAGTGAATAAATTATCAATTTCTAATTTTTGTTTTATGATTTGTGCCTTGCTAATTGTGGGTCAAAACAGAAACAAGTTGGTGAGAGAGAGAAAAGGTATTGTGCCAGATGATGAATGCTGAATACTTGATGGTATCTTTTGAATTTATGTGATATTGTTTATCATATGTGTAGGTGATGTAATGATTATAGGCACTGAAAATAGAATTAGTAAGCAGAGTTCAAACTCCAGTTGAGTATTTTGTATTTTGCACTGAATTGCAGGAATACATCTCTTATCCCTCCTATTCAAACTATTGATAAAATAGTAGCACAGATTACATTTTCTTGCCTTGTTAAAACAACCAGTCTTGGAAAAGGACATCTGAATTCAAGCTCCACCCTTTTTTTTTTTTTTAACATGTCTTAGATTAGTGTGGCAGGGTAAGGCCCATTGCACCCTATGCCTTACTGATCTTCATCCTGCAGTAGACTGAGAAAAAAGTCTAATGGATTTTTATATAAGAATCTAGGAAACCAACCAAGTAGACTTTCTCTCTTTTCTCTGTGTGTGTGTGTATATATATATATATATATATATATATATATATATATATATATATACTAAAACATTTAGAACAATGACTTGTAAGAATGATGGTTACTGTCTCATAACGACTTTGCGTGTCAAGATAAACTGGCCTTAAGTACTTCAATTTGATTTATTGAATAGTGCAATTAGAAGCAAGAAAATAGATTTAAATGACTTTGATAAATACCAAATGTTATAGTGAGAAGATGATGCCTGAGGATTTCTGAAATGGGATACCTTAATGGGGGTTCTCACATTGCATTATGGTGATAATCTATCAGCAGGGGTCTGAAGATTTAAAAAAAAAATCATCAACTTCAGATAAGACATTGTACAGTTAAGACTTCTCTATGTGAATAGAAACTTTCTTGTCCTGTATGAACCAAAAGAAAGATTACTAAGATCCAGGTATCATTCAACATGAAGAAAGACTGGCATCACAACATACATCAATCCTTGTTGTGTATGAATTTGTATTGCTGCAACCTACTATGTACAGGTGATATAAGAAGTTTCAGAAACAAGAAGAAAAAAAACTTTATAAGGTTTCTCTGATCACGAAACTAAAGATCTCAATCCTGTTGAACATTTATGGGATGTGTTGGACCAAGAAGTTAACCCAGCAGAACCCTCAACTCCATTATATAACTTGTAATTAAAGGGTCTGCTGTTTACATCATAGCACAAAATCCCAGGGGAAAAACTTTTAGAGGTCGAGTCCATGCCATACCTGATTGGCTAAGCACAGTTTTGCAGACGAAAACCAATGCTTTATTAGGCAAGTGGTTATGTTTTAGTTCATCTGTGTATATGTGTGTGTAAATATATTGAAGGGTTTGAGGCATAAAGACAAATCATGAAAACATCAAATAAGAGCTTAAATCAAAAAGATATTGGAAAATATATCATCTATATAACAGTAATCTCTCACTTATTGATATATTTTGATAAATTGTTGCATGAATTTAATGCATTTTTATGGAATAAAATATCTATATACACTAGTGAGTATGTCTTTTGTTTTGCAAACTTCTAAAAAAAACCATTAAAAAAAGAAAAGAATTGATTTGTTAAATCATTGGACCAAGAAAACTATTGTTTGTTTTGGCTATAGACTAAGACTGCTGTGTGAAAAATAGAATTCACATACATTTTCAGTTTTTTCATTCAGGTATTGTTATAATGTATTTCCTCATTTGTTATATTCCCACATTGAAAAACAAAATTTTAAATCAAATAAAAGTTAGTCCTAGCTTAGGATATAAAAAATGTTTTCTATTTTAACATTCATGGATTCATTATTATATTTTTAAGAAAGTGAAAAAAAATTGATGATTAATGTATTATATAATATGCAGGTGTTTTGTTTTTGTTTTATCTGTAATAATAATTTGATAGCAGTTTTGTTTCTTGATCCTTTTAGTTTCTGAAAAAGATTGAATGGAGTAAATAAGAGATTACAAAGCAATCGTGGGAATAGCACAGAAATTGCATCCTGTATTTAAAAAGTAAATGCATTGGAAAGGTATCAAGAGCTTGAAATCTAAGACCATTCAAACATTGTTTATAACTAATCATCAACTAGCCGTAATTTAAAGCCAAATAAAAAGGGCTATCATTAACTATATACTCATTTGTTGATGTACACTTTATAATTAAAATTACATCTTCCTTTGATAGATTGGCTGATGATTTTTATTCATGGTAGTTTCTAGGTTTTATTAATTTTTATTTTAAAAAGTTTTTTGTTCCACTATATTACTGAGAAAGAATTTAAACTTCTAAAAATGAAAGTAGTTATAGACTACACAAAAATGTTAATTTATTATTAAAGGTAAAGTATGTATGTGCATTATATGCACCAGATAAAAATGAAGTTATTAAAGCTATATTAAAATAACAGAAATTTCAGTTATTCCTTCATTTAAATTTTTTTTTTTTCTTTTTTTTTAGCTAAAGGGAAATAACTAAGGAAAAGAAAACTGCTTTTTATTACTCTCCCTTATGTAACTTAATTTAAAAAAATTTTTTTTTTGAATTTAATACATTTTTTTAAAGCTAATCTTAAGATAACATGCATAGTATTTTAAAGTATAACATTATGGTTGACTTTTTTTTCTTTCCATTTATTAAATTTTATTTATTCCTTTAAATTTGATTTTTTTTGTCGATGAAATATGTATCGCAAAGCAGTTTTAAAATGTCTTCTGCTGTCAAAACCTACTTTCTAGAGTTTATACTTCAATTTTGAACTTTATTTGACAATGATTGTTTTAATAAAGTAAGATAGTCAAAAATTGTGTAAATATATAGACAAATCCTGGCAGCATATTTAAATATATTAATAGATTTGATTATTTTTGTCAACAATGTATGTAACCCTTTCACTTTAAAAAGAAAAAAAAAAATCCAAAATTTTTTTGTAATTTGATGGAAATTAATTTTAAATAGTCTTCTAGAATATTTCTGCTGGTTGGTCTTGCAATTAAACTCTTTGAAAAAGAAAAAAACTACTCTTCTTTATGCAGTTAAGTAAAACATGGAAACAACTTATCTAA
>OY757916.1:49011757-49126757 GCA_963585895.1 Sepioteuthis lessoniana
TAGTGGTGCCCCTTCTCTTTTGGTGCCCTAAGAATATGCTTATTTTGCTTAATTAACCATTAAGCTCTGGTGGGAATTTTTGTGTGAGATATTTCATCAGAGTGACACATCATAACCAAATCATTATAAGGAACAAAATCATGTCTTGGGGATTTTTTTATTGGGGACACTAGAATTGTATATTATAGTAGATCCCTTTTTCAGATCAAAGCAAACAAAGTTCTAGTGGTGGGGATTGTCTATGGAAGAAAGACAAATCAATGATAAACATATCAGAACCATGTTTGATTATATCTTAGGATGCAAGACCAAACAGTATTGTTAATTTATGCAAATTTTTAAAGAAGTTTTATTTTTTCTTGTTCTAACTGACAGTTTTCTATTTTATCTTTACTATTCAACAGAGGCAATCCAACAATGCAAGCTAATTCAATGTTGGCTCTCTCAGGGTTGGTTTATGCTGTGACCAAATACCGATCCGGAGAGGATATGGCTATGGTCTTGGAAAGTGAGTCCCATTCTGCTCATATGAAACACAAACAGTGGGTTTCTTTGATAACGGATTCATTACTATCAATATGGAATGTAAAATATAAACCTTCTTCTAATGCTTTGCTTGGACTTTGTCAGCAGGTGACTATTTTTTATGATATTTTTCCTTTACTTTTTTCTACCTTTAAAAAACAGGTGAAAATCCATGAAACAATATACTCTTCAGTATTTCTAAGAAGGCAAATTTTAACTCGTTTAGTTGTACTTTTTTAACTTATATAAGCTCAATATTTATACAAAAAAAGAAAATGGTGACAACAGGCAATTTAGTCATGTTTATGCATTGAGATGCACTCATGGCATAATGATTATCCTCATAGAAAGTGAATTTGGCTACCTGAGTTCAAATCCTGGATGAGGCTGTTTGCATTTCATATAGTATTAACATCCTTGGGAAAAGTATGAATCTAACTATTCTCCCTCCAGCTATGGGTAAAATAGTAGGGCAGACTAGACACATTAACCTTGGTATAGGAACTGGTTTAAGAGAAAGAAAACTCTGAATTCAAACTAATTGTAGACCTGGAGAAGGATTGGTTCCACCGACTATTTTTCCCCAAGACTTGCTACATGAGTAGCACTCACTATCATTTTTTTTATATCAGTATTCAAATATTAAATACTGCTATAATTTTTTTGTTGACATGGGTAAACTAATATATTTATACTACGAAGTCAGCTGGGGCTGTAAAATACACTAACTTCATCTCTGCAGAGAGGTAAGACCCTGAGTATGACACTTGTTGTTGAGTGGTTAACACCCCTTCAGCACTCTACCAGATGGAATGGCTCAGCCATGAATAGCTTACAATTAAAGACTTTGAGGGATGAGTAAAAAGCTGATATTAAGTTGATTAATACTCGGACTGATCTTACTTTGTTGGCTATTCAGCATTTTGACCCTCCTCTATTTCTTGTAAGTTCTCTTAATTGTTTGTATTTTATTCTACTGTTTTTTGTTGGGTTTTTTTTTTGCATGTATCTGTTTAGTGCCAAATAAATATATTAAGCACTCATTCTTCTCTGTATCATTCACCTCGACGATACAACACTAAACTGCATTTGATGCTAGGTTCGTTCTGAATCTTTGGGGAATGTGGAGTACCCCTTCATTGCTATTAATTACAGGTTCACTTTGACCTAAATTGGTGGTACCTGTTTGGGTCCCATCTATGGGACTCATAGAAATGTTCAATCATTTTCTATGTATTATTATCATTAGTTATTTGAAACCATACAGCTGTGTGTAAATTATTTATATTGCATAAGAATACTTGATAAATAGAATTACATTAAACCACTTAACTGTATGCAAACAAATTGATTATTATTAGATAGAATTATTAGTTTTGAATAGGAATACTTGAAACTATTTAACTGTGTGCAAACAAATGATTAATATTAAATAGAATTATTAGCATTAGATAGTAATACTTGAAACCATTTAACCATGTGCTTACAAATGAGCTCTAACAACTTGTTTAAAAATAAAATTACTTACAAACTATTTACTTACACTTACACTATATATATATAGAGAGAGAGAGAGGATTTGGTATTAAATAGCTCACAAGGGTTGATATGCCATAAAACACCAACAAAACAAATTTAATTTTTTTTTTATCTGAAAACCTTTAAATGTTTATTTTTTAGATATTTTTAGTAAATAAAAATAAGAAACCACTTTTTAAAAAATGTACAGTGTATTTCAGAAAAATCGATATCATTTTATAATCTAATAATTTGACCAATTTTCATTCAAGTTTTAAAAGTATGTGAAGAAACAACTCAAAATTCAATTGTCTGATGTGTAAATGCCTTTTCTTTTCCATTGAATGCTATTTCTATGTCTGAAAAGAATAAAACATTAAACAGAATTTTAAGCTGTTTCTCCACTTGTCAAAATCTCTGACGCAGAACTCAGCCGCCAGCCACTGTATCATGTCTCTCCGGCAGTTTTAGCTGAAATAAAATCACTTGGGGCTCCCTTCGTTGAGCTGAAGGAACCACCACTATTCGCCATGTTGTGAATTTTTTATCTGAACATTGGTATCTCAGTCCCTCAGAATGATCCAATGGTGGGAGTTGATCAGGCTGGGTTCCATGCCAAAAGGAATCGCTATTTGCGAAGAAAAGAGTTCTTGTCACAACCTCAAGGACACAAAAAGAAACAAGCAACTCTTTCAATTCCTGTATAATAAAACCTTTTTAAGGCTACTGTCTTTATATCACCACAAAAGAAATTGCGCGAATGCATAGAGTACAAAAAAGTCACACGAGATTCACTCGTTCAATTGGAAGCCTCAGAGAGAGAGAAAAAAAAAAGACGAAATCAGTATGATATATCCAGACGATATAAGGGAGACAACTACGGATCTTCGTTACAGACACGTCGACTAGTTAGCAGTTTGCTTTCTCGGCTTTGTTAACAAAATTATCTGGATTCGCAAAGATTCTATTTCCATCTCTTGGTTCCAATCGGACCAGCAAGACCCAACAAGCTGCTCTTGCAGCATTCGGTGTCTCTCTCTAACTGCTGAAAATGTCTGTCTCTCTCTGCCGAAAAATGTCTATCACTTACCAACAAAAAATATTGGTCTCTCTCTCTGACCGCTGCTTCAGACTGACTGCTTATATGGAGTAAAGCAGAGAAAAGGCAGTTTTTGGCCCCACCCATGAATTATAATATGTAAATCGCTTTGACCACCATTCATTTTCGGCTAATCTCCAAACCTCTGTGGGAGACTGCTTCTCAAGTGGTACTAAAAATGAATTTAGATTCCCTGTTGAGTTTTCTGCAGACATCCTCCACTTGAGTTCCACTAAACTTACCTATCTCGTCTCGGACCTTGGGTCTGGATTTCGACCACCTAAAATCCCATTCACCATTTATCATAAGCTTTAATTAACGAATCCATCACACTTACTTAACTAACAAACTCAACCCCAGAAACGTTATTCCAAAAGAAAAAAAAAAAGGAAATTCCTTTTCTTTCTCTGGATTAAAAAAAAAACAAACTTATTTCTGGAATTACCCTTCTATCCAACTAATTAGTAAATTCATTCCAATCCTTTAGAACTGTTAATTAATAAACCCACCTTGGGGGCAGGGTTCTCTCTCTGTCACAAATCTGAGATCATTTGAATGAGGATTAGTCAAATTATTTGATTACAAAATGATATTGATATTTCTGAAACATTCTGTACTTATATACTAAATTTAAAAAACTTTTTTTCTTTTTTTCCTTGTAGAGGTCTGCATCAGACCGAGCACCAGCAAGTATGTTGTGTCAAGCATCAGCCTGTTTATCTCTTCCAAAAATGATTAGTAGCCAGCTGACCACAGATACAACTGGCAAACTCTTTGAGGTTCTCTCCATGATGACATCTGGCCTGCCTGGCCAACCAAACCAACCAGAATCTCCTGTTCTTCTCTTTCATAATGGTCTTTCTCTTGGCATGCTGTTGGCTCGGCTTTTTGAAGAACATTTCAGTGAAATTGGTGGACCCAAAGTAGGTTGATATTTTGCTGCTTTTGTATCATTCATCTATATGTATAAAAAATATTACTCCCAAATAAACTCTCAACAATATATATAACAAGAAAATATCAAATAATGTAATGACCTCAACAAACTTCAGCTTTTCTTAAAGAACATAGACCAAGAAACCTGGAAGTTTTAGGTTTCACTTATCAGCTTTAATTTATGGTGATTTTAGTTGAAATGTTGTCTAGATACATTATTGTTAAAAAGAAACAACAAAAACCTGTTCTACTATGGATGATTTATTCCTTGTTTTGTAAGCTTCAAAGGGAACAAAGTTCTTTAAGCTTTTTTGTATGTCAGTAATCTTTTTTTTAGGTTTGGGCCCATAAGTAAGTTTATGATAAAAATAATGGAGTAGTAATGGTTGAGCATTATACTGAGTTGAGAAAATAAACCAATAGTAAACTTGTACTTGCTTCATGACCCTTTGTATGGAGCTACTAAAAGCACATCCATGTCCTATCCTTGGGAATTGAAAAGCAAGTATTTTTCTCCTTTGCAGAAGTTTGGGGGTGGGGGTCATAAAAATGAGCTGATAAACCAAAGAACCCTTTTCAGTTCTTTTATTTTTAGCATCATAGGAAAAATGTATTTCTTTCATTTTTGTTTTAATTCTTCATTCTATTTATCTTATTTTCCTTCAAACCATTGATTACAAAAAACACATTACATAAACACTTTATCAAATCAATTTTTTTCTATCCAGCATTTTATTTTGAAACATTTTTTCTTTTAGAAATCAAGAGTATGTAATATAGGAATCATTAAAGATTTATGTGTTTTTATAGCAATTATGCATTTTATTTTAGTCTTCTTTTATCTTTTTTTACTGAATCTTATTGCTAAGCCAACACTCAATCCTTTCTATTTTTAAGTTGGGCTTCCAACCAGCTATGGCTGTTTTGTAGGAATTTTAATTAAATTAAGACAGCATTTATCATATGAAGAGCAATAAAAAAGAAACTGCTCAAAAGAAATAAAACTGGTTATTAAGAACAACATGAACTTGTTTTGTATGTTCATTAATTTTTTAAAATGTTTTTTAATAAGAATTTTCTGCAGATCCATAAAATTCCAAGGTTTTTAACATGGGTCATTTTTCAATTCATCTAAATATATGCAGAGGGGTTTTTTTTTGCTTGGTGGGTGGGGTTAAGACCCATCTATGTGTGGTATAACACAAGCCAAACCCAGTCATAAAAGTTAGCAATAAAATTTATAGCCAATTGATAACATGAACAGGTAGGCGTTGAGACTTTACGACAGAATATGTCATTCCTGGTAAAGTATATCTACTGTAATGATATAATAAATTCTAGCCCTCCATGGCTATTGTAACTTTGAAATTTCTTTTTAACTCCTTTATGCTGATTAGTTTTACAAATCCACATTGAAATTTTCTTTTCAAAAACTGAGTTTTTAGTACTAGTTGTGATTCTCTTATATTTATTTAATTAGTTTTAATTCTTTATTTTCTGTTGCATTTTTTAAAGTTTGGTTCTTCAAATTTTCTAAAAATAATTCAGTGTGTTTAAAGAATTTCTTTCTTTCTTTTACATATTCAATGAAAAATATAAATTTAACTTCAAATATTACAATAAGTTATTGTTATATTTGGTGCATGCAAAACTTTCCAAATTTTCTTATTGGGTTGAGGCAAAGTATACCCTGTCACTTGAGAGAACCTAGAACTTACAAAATTATGTTTCTTTTACTCAGTAGGAGAGTCCCCATGGCATAATGGTTAAAGTGCTGGACTGTGACATTGTTGTTAGTTTGAACTCCAGTCACACTATTAAGTTCACTTTTGAATTAATACCCTCAGGAATGGTATGAACCCTCTTATCCCCCTAGCTATGGATTAAATTGTATCACTGCTGTTCTACAAGGATGGCTTTGGCATTAAATAATCCATGAAGGTTGATATGCCATTAAACTAAGAAAGTAAACCAATTCTTTTAACTATAATACAGCCTATAAAAATAAAACTTGAAAAACACTCAGCATAAACATCCATAATTTACTAAATTTCTTTCCAAACCTAAAATGCTATTGCTTATATACATATATAAGACATATATTTATTTATTTACTGTTATATTGCTGTGATCACACTACTTGTTTGTCAAATAGTATTTACTATTGCACTACAGTAAGCATGCTAGATCATTAAGGGACTGAACAATTTCCTGTACTTCATGACAAATGCAAAATAATATGCTAATTCTGATATTATCATCATTTTGTTTATCTCTCTCTCCCTTCAGGGAATGCAACAAGTGTGGCAGTCACTTGATACTCTTGAAAAATGTTGTTTGGATGAAGATTTACCCAACAGGTAATTTTTCATTAATTGATTCATAGAAGATTCTAATATTCATCTTCTGATATCAAAATTTAAAAAGAATTATCTTCCATTACTAAAAATGGCAAAAATAATTAAACTTCATAATTTCTTTAAAAAAAAAAAAGGATTGAGTCTAAAACGTTCACTGGTTTTACAATATGTGTTACTCTTGTTGCATTCAATTATGAGGGTGGACTGAAAAGTTTATATGATGATGTCATAGATCCTGTTGATGACTTTTTGACCAATGGGATGCAAGCACTGCATCTCTGATGGAAGAAATGTGTCGGCAGTAAAGAGGACTATGTTGAAAAAAGAATCTCAGTTGGTCACTTTCCATGAGAGTATTTTGGTCAACCTATGAACTTTTCAGCTGATCTTCATAATAAAATGTTGTCGTTGCAACTTGTAAGTTTGAACTGGAAAGTTAAGATTAGTTTTGTGTCTTTAAATTTTTGTAACTGTTCATCAATCTATTTATATATACTAAAGTACAATATGATTTCTATTTATCAGTCATGCAACCTGGTTTCAATACAAAGTAAAGAGACTGTTCTTTACTGTGAAGGTCATTTTATATCAGTTGAAGAATACAAGAATTATTATCCCTTTGAATCTGTCTTATATTTGTAGACTAACCAATTCACTGTTTACTGTTTCAAGCTCAAGGAGATCATAAGAGCAGGAACCATTTACAGCTTTTCTTTAAACAAAGATGTCTGTACCATCAAGCTAAAAATACAATCCAAAGGAATAGTTTTGATTGATATTGTTGTAGACTCAGCTGTGTCTTTATGAACAACAAGGAACATAATCAAATATAATGAACGAATGAAACATTTCTTTATAAAAATATATCTCATTTTATTCTCGAAAAGGCCCACTGTTTGTTGTTAGTTGAGAGATAGATAGAGAGACATATACTCAGATAGGGGACTTCTTCTTGTCCCATATCTTCTTTCAGGAGCCAAGGGGTGCCAACGCTTGCACCCCCTTGTACCGTATCGTCAGAGACACCTCTGCTCAGCTACGTGTCCCTGGCTTGACTTCGATTCTCTGCACTCTGTCTAAATCTGCCGACATGGTTCTCATCACGTGGTCTCCTTCCGGTTACACACCTGTTGGACTTGACTGCCCTGACGTGCTGTCATCCCCCTGTTTACTAATCACAACCTGACAACTTGTCAAAGCACACGGAGTCACTAGGAATGAACTGGAAATCCATGTCATATGTTATATAACAATATTAGTTAAAACTAAATACTCTTAAGGCCATCTTATAACAAATCCAGAACAAGCTTTTTTGCCAATCCAATTGTATGATAATGTGTACATTTATAAAATTGCATCAAGTTGCAACTATTTAGTTCCTAACCAAGAAATAGCAAAAAGATAGTTTACAACTTGATAAGAATAACATTAACTTCCTTATTTTGTTATATCTATCAATTCAGTAACAATATTATACTCTCTGATTCAGGTGTCTTCATATAGTCTCTCATTCTTTTTATCAAAGTAATGATGTTATTCCTTCATGGATTTAAAATTTGATGCTTCCTATAAAATGCTTATCCCATTTTCCAAGCCAATTCTCTTTAAATCAGTTTTGCAATTTTTAATAAAATTGACCAGTTTCTTTTTTGTTTGCTTATTTTTTTTCTGGTGTGTTGTGTCATCATTGTTTTGGTTTCAAGTCAAAAATTGTGTTATTTTTTTTTTACCGCAGATCTGGCTCTGTGCTTGGCTTGGGCCTGGCTCTCAGTGCTCTTTGTGAAGATGGAAAACCTGAGTCTCGTGCACGTGCCTCAACAAGTCTTAACAAATTATTTTCCCTACTTAAAGACTTGGACACAAGTTCTAACATCTTCCAAGTAAAATTTTTACAGTTTCTATTCTCTTAAATAATGTTTCCCTTTAAATTTTGGACTAATATCATGAAGAAGTCTGATAAAATTCTCAGGATAAAAGTAGAAACAGTTTTCAATTTTCTTGATATTTATAAAAAAAAAAAGTATTAAATAGTAAAAATTTTTCTTGAACTATTTTTAACAAAATATAACCAAATAGAAACAACTAAAACTAACAGTATATAATTATATCTTATTCCTGGAATATGAAGTTAGCATAATATAGAAGATTTGAAGATAAGACAACTGAAAGATGTGACAACCTTCACTTAGCTGAAGCAAAATTGAAGCACTGCTTTGCATGTCTTTTGTGTCTGGTCATTTGTAATGTGGTTTGTGTGCATGCACAGGTTTCAGTTCTTAATATTACTATTGTTTATGAATATGCATTAGTTATAGTGTACATAAAAGATTCATGCTCTTGTTGAGAGAACTAGAACAAGAGTGATACTTGGTTGGAGCATATAGACCAGAACTTTGTGAAAAAGAGAGAAGGAAAATGAGTACCATCTGACTTTATCAGGGTGATGAAAAATAGAAAGCAACCTCTTCTTTAAAAGTGCTGTTTTTACATTAGTCAAAAAGATGTGACTTGCACTAGGAGAAGTAACAAGTCTTTTGATGATATGTTTGCTACAAAAGAATCCACACAAATGATATATCAAAACACCTCTACATAAAAAATTTAGATAAGTTGTAACATTTCAAAAAATGATGTCATTCCAACTATAAATAAACCATATCAGTTATTAACAACATTTTCATATCTGTCACATTCAACCACCTTCTGGGAAAATTTAATTGAACACATTGATTCACAAGGTTTTCATTATTCTTATTTCTTTACCTGTGATAATCCAGTGTTATTTACCCTGGGAATTTCAGAATTTATAACAGTCAGGTCTTTCATATCTGCCTCTCTGCTGACTTAACGATTGAACTCACAACTTTCAAGGATCCAGATTAACTTTACCAGCCACTTTTATTACCATCCTAAATGTGACAGACTGCTAAAACTTGATAATAAAACAACAAAGATAAGGAAAATGTTCCAAAAGAATCACTGTATAATGATAACAATTTTAGGATAATTTTTGCTTGGATTTTTGTGTATCTGCTTAATCCTTTGAAGTTTTAACATTTTGCAAGTATTTGATAAAGACCTCACTACATTTACATTTAATGTATAATGGAAGATAAAGGCAAGATACAAGTACTGTTAGTCTACAGTATCTAGGTAAACACTATCCTCAACTTCAGGTTTAGGCTATCAAATACTGTAAACTAGATATTAGTACTTAATTGTTATCCATCTCAATTGGTTCACCCAACATGAGACTATATCAAATCATTTTTGATGCATTTGATCTTTCACGATACCTTCTCCATAAACTGCAGTGCTTAGAATTAAAAAAAAAATTCAATATAACAAACATTTTGCTTATGTTTCATCGTCAATGTTTAAACTAATAAGCAAAAATAAACCAATTTTGAGTTTCTTTGAAATGCATACAAATATAACAGCTGACAAAATACAATTAAAAGATCTTTTTAAATGTAGTAAGTTAAAAGCTAAATGATCCTCATGCCATCTGGATTTCCTTGTTTTTCAGGTCTTGTGCTTTGCTGTGGCCTGTGTAACTGGCTCCACATTTGCAGGAAACATCATCAAAACTGAAATAGTTGACAAAATTGCGGCTCACCTTAAAGAACTCAGTTATATGAACCCCCAGGTAAGTGTAACTAAGTATCAATGTCAATCTGATAAAGTATATTATTTTTGTCTTTAAATTTATTGGAGATTATCTTCTCTATTTTTTATAAAATATTCTGGTATTACTATTTCACAAGCAGGATCCGTAAAAATTCCATGAAATGGAAAAAATCAAGAGGATCTATTTTAGCAAGAAAGGATGATTTGCATGAAATCTAACACTGCATTCAACTCTGATGGAATTGGTTTGCTTCTGAGGCTGTTATTTTAGATTTTTGTTTTGTATATAGCAATTAAATTGCAAATCATCCTTTCTTTCTTAAATAGCTTCTCTTGATTTTATCATTCCATGGAATTTCCATGGGTCCTGCTATAAGTGATTATTATTGTATATACCTGAGTAATAAATAACTTTGTGTAATGAACAACCCCTAATTTCTAACCACGAAAAGGTATTTTTATCAGCAAGGTTAGGCTTAGAAACAAAGTAAGCTTCAATATTTAAGAATATTCCAATTGATTAAAAGGAAGGATGAGAGAATACTCCTCTTGGCTGCGAGAAGATGTACAAGAATATCTCACTTGGTCAAAGGGGAACATCTCACATGACTGTGGGGAGGATATGTGGATGAGTGTAACATACAAAGAAATGATCAAAAAAGCAGAATTATAATATGAATTACTAATTTTTCTGTTTTGTTGTTGCTTTTTATCATGACACTCTTCATTATTATCATTATTATATTACTTATTTCTGCTTTTTGCATTAACTATTTTCACTATTTTTTATTACTAGTTTAACTCCATCTTAGAATTGTTGCTTTTTTATCACAACACTTAAGTGTGTTATGCAAATTCAAGTTTATTTGGAAGTTGTTTTTTTATTCCAAATTTTCTTACTGTTTTGTGACCAAAAACATTTTGATTAAAACTGTCTATTGTGACAATTGAAAATTATACAATTTATTTATGTTTTAGAGAAATTTGTTTCAAAGAAATTTTGAAAAGCCTTGTAAAATAAATTTAATATTTTTAAAAACTTTGTTTTGAAAATATCACTTGGGATCTTACAATACCTGTAGCCCAGGGGGCCTACAAAGTCTTATCCCAGGTCTGCACAAGGTGAAATGTGAGTGAGAAATAAGGCTAGGAATATTGTGTTGTGCTAATGTCCGAATGAAGAGTACTTACTTATCTTGCAAATCAATATTCAATATTTTGGTTTTGACTCCTGACACTGAGCTTTAATACTGGTGCCAAATATGTAACTACCCTAAACACAGGTTTTAAATGCTTAATTTTAGCATATGACACTATTAATTCATTATAAACCACTGATCTGTGACACTAGTGCTGATCACTACACCTTGGTGATTATTCTACAGCAAAGTGCCCTAAAACATTTCAAACTCTTTGAATCTGTGAGCACAATATTTCAGACTGAAGGCTATTTTACTGTAAATTGTAAGTCCAATGTTTTGGGCTCAGGGAGATCGTATCAGGTATTAATAATACAATGCTTTATATAGAAACCTTCCCACAGCCTTCTTTTTTTTAATGAAATATTAGGCTAGCTTTAAACAAAGATATATGTACACTGGAGGGATGTTTGAATGTGTTTTGTACTCATTTTTTTGTGTGTACATTTTGAGAGCTCAGATACAAGGTATCTGCAGTCTAGGAACTAAATATTCAAAAGATAAAGCTGAGACTGGCACATGGCCCTAAGTGTGGGGCACCAAATGACAATTGAACCACTACAATTAAGAAGAATAGAAAGTTGCCTCTGGAAAAGATATTGGTGGCCCAGTTGGTTGAGGCTGCTGAATACATCAACTGCATCTCTACAGAAGGATAAGACTCCCTAAATGAGAGTCCTGCATATGACACTAAACAATCTGATGGTAAGGCTCTAGTAATGCTAGAGCTTTGGAGAATGCAGAGTACCCATTTATTGCCATTTCTCCTTGGTCCACCCTGGCCCAGAGTGGTAGCTACTGATAGGGTCCTATCTATGGGCCAAATAGAACTAGACTGTGTACTTATGTCAAACTGAATTGTTTGAAATAGAACTGTTTTTACATTTAACTGTGTAAACAAAAATATACTTATGCTAAACTGAATTGTTTGCAATAGAACTGTTTATATGTATAAAAATGGATTTTTCATAAAATAACCTACAATAAAACCAAACCAAACGATATCTAGCCTCTTTAGGTACTTGGGCTTATTGATGTTTATTAGCTTGCCAACTAGGTTCTTCTAATTTATTAAATGATACTAAACAATGGCATAAAACTGTTAATGGTTTGTGATGATTGTTTTTATTGTCTTGTATTTGCAGATGAGTGGTGTAAACCTTGCGATGGGAACTCTGTGTTATTCTCTCAACATGGTTGGTTACAGTAGCATCAACCTACTAACTCAAGATGTGTGCAATGAATGGACAAACACTTACCTGGATGAAGTAAGGCCATCTCCACTTTTGTTACTGTATTCTGTTTATTTCTTACATGACCTAAATCCAACAGATAATATCACCTTCATTCTTTACACAAATTGCTTTCCAATCTTTCATGTGGTGGTTATGTTCTTTCAATACAATCTCTTAATGATTCGAGGGTGGGGGTCCTTGTGACCTAGTGGCTAACATGCTGGACTGTGACATCATGCTATTATCCCCCTGCTAACTATGGGTTAAATAGTACCACTACTGTTCTCCTACGAGGATGGCTTTGGCATTAAACAACCCACAAAGATTGATATGCCATTAAACAAAGAAACCAAAGCAAAACTTGATGATTCAAAGCAACCACACCAGATCTAAATTAGTAAAAATCATTTAATCCTTTCAGTCCAACTTTTGCACAAACAATATTTTTGGTATTTTTAAAAATATTAATGAGACCATCAATAAACACTACTCTTAGACCCAATATGTTTTTAAACACTAAGTAAGTTTTTTAGAGGTGGGACAAAACTGTCTCAACAGTAAAACAACAACTGGGATTATTTACAGATATTTACTTAGGACAAATATTATTTGACTGAAAAAGAGTTAAAGGAAATATTTTTACCAATTGAATATTACAAAATTCTCTCACTTCTGATGGAACAAAGATTTAATATGGGGAAAATGAGTTAAAACCCAAACCATTTTTTTTATTTGGTGGGATGAAGAAAAATATTCCAACAGTATTATTTTTTTGTAAAAAAAAAAAAGACAACTGGTATTATCAACAGATATTTTCTATATATTTATATATTAGGATTAAAAGAATTGAATTTTAAAGATATACAAATATTCTACTTGTAGAGATATTATTCATAAAAGATTAATTTCCATTCATATGCCCATTTTGACAATTTAAGTCTATAAAATATCTGCTAAATTTCTGTCAATTCACCTACTGCTTACTTTTATTGTAGCTGTAACTAAGATTTTGCCTTGAAATTTCTTTTAGCCATAATATAAAAAGTTACCATATTTTTTATGAACAGTCACCATTGATAGGAGTATTGTGGAAAATAGAATTAAAAAGAATATACAGACTTGCCATTAATGTGAAAATGCATTCACATGGAAAAACTGTGTTAATACATTTGGTATTATATGTGTAACATAAGAGTTGTTGAATCAGCAGTGAACCAAATCTGACTTAAAAACCAGTCTCATCTGAATTGAGCTTCGACTGTAATGACTATTTTTGTTTGCTATGCATTATCAAGAAAATATTTTGACTGCATTCCTTTGGGGGATTCATGTTTACTATCATTTTCTCATGTATCATCACCTCCAAGTGCTCAATTACACTATTACATAAATCTATCTAGGTTGTTTCACTAACATATTACAAAATTTGCATTTTTATAGTTGTCATTGTTATTGTTAGTTTTTATTTTTCTGTTCAATATACACTTGATGCTAGAATTGCTGATATCTCTTTCTGTGGCTAACCATCACATGCTTTTCTAGGATTCTTTGTAAATACTGTCTATTGAATTTTCAGCAACAGATAATTGTTTTCTGTATAATTTCATTACAATCTTGGAAGAATTTTTTCACTGTTCAGACTATCTGTATAATTTCATCATTTTCTTCATCTTGACAGAGCTATTCATTAAGAGTATCTAAAAAAGAGAAAATATATTGCTAAAAGCTATTAGTTCCTCTTATGTATTGAGCCTTTTGGATCACCAAGTACATCTTTATTTTTCCTGTCATTGTGATTAACATTTTTACTTACAACAATCAAAGACCTCAAGATCATACTTTTTTTAATCTATTAAACTTTGTACCTGAGCTCACAAAATTCACACTAAAACATAACAAGCACAAATCACACTCAAAACTTTACTCCACTCATTCTATTTAAAAAAAAGCTATTTTGTAGCTCTGTGAACTTGAAGTATTGAACTTATGGTGTATAGTAAAATATTTAGTTTACATGTTCAAAAGGTTAAGAATAAAGTATCTATCTTTTATTTAATTTTATATATTCTTTTTACTGGTTTTCTTAATCAATTTTTATTTATTTTGTTTAGGAATCACCCACTCTTCATCGTATTTCTGCATTGGCAGGTTTAATGGCATTAATTGGATCAGAAAGAAGCCTTATCACTGTAAGTAGAAGAGCAACAAAAATGAGACTTAATCAACATTTAGCATTCCCATTAATTTTATTCAATAAATCCTACTTTTAAAAAATAAATAAAATTCAGACAATTTTAATGAGATATTTTTATAGTTCATATATTTGTGATATTGCAAAGTTTTTAACTATTTTCATAGCATTTATTTATGTATTCACTATACTTTCACAAAAAATGATATTATTTATGTATGGATTATTACTTCTGCCTAGGATCAGAGTGTAGTATCTATACTCATGCTTAAAATCAATTATTCAAAAATAAATACAAAATACGAAGAAAAAACAAGTAAATATATAGTTGATTATTTTTATTTCATTTTTTTTCTTTTGTAATATATTTGATTAGATTTATATGAGTATAGATACTACACTCTGATCCTCGGCAAAATTGCTGGAGAGCAACACTTTCTTCCTAGACACAGTGCACAGATACTTTGTATTTATTTTTGAAGAACTATTAAATATTATACTGTTCAAAATAATAACTGTTTTCATCTGTATATTTTGTATCACATACTACACTCTGATCTTAGGCAAAATTGCTAATCTAAAAACTGTTATTTCTATGAAAATTATGTTTATTTTTGTAGCAAAAAATCCTAATTTTTACAATGAAAATTCTCAGAAATATCAAAAAATAGGAATTTCTGAGAATTTTCATTTTAGAAGATTACAACTCGGGGAGCTTTGACAACAATAATCAAGGAGGTGCCCATGGTGTAATGGTTATCGTCATAGGAAATGGACACGGCGACACGAGTTCAAATCCTAGATGAGACTGATTGCATTTCACATAACACTAATACCCTTGGGAAAGGTATGAATCCAATTATTCTCCCTCCAGCTATGGGTAAATAGTAGGACAGACTGAGTTCTTCAGCCTTGGTGAGGCAACTAGTCTAGGAGAAGGAATACTCTGAATTCAAACCTGTTAAACTCCACTTAAAAATTGACCTTGTGTCATATCCTGCCTGAGTGGAGGGGTTGGTAAATATGATAATCAAGGAAAATAATCACTTTCTATGTGTGTCCAAGCCATTGATGTCTCATTAGAATTTGTCCTAATAATAAAATGGTTTAGTTTTTTCACTGTTTCTTTTTTTGTCTAATACTGTAGATATTTAAGAAATGTTTTAAGATGTTGCCTTCAAATAATTCCTGGCAAGTATTGGGTTAATTGTCTCTATTTGTTTATTTCAGGTCCATTCAATTCCTTCCCTTTCAGGCAATGTTGTTAATCCAATTGCTGTCCTTCAATTGGCAAAAACTATTTTGAAAAGTCAGGAAGACATTGGAATTCAAAGTGCAACTGCTTGGATGTTGGGCCATGTCCA
This sequence comes from Sepioteuthis lessoniana, assembly GCA_963585895.1. NCBI lineage: Eukaryota > Metazoa > Mollusca > Cephalopoda > Myopsida > Loliginidae > Sepioteuthis > Sepioteuthis lessoniana. The sequence continues at coordinate 49,027,815 of OY757916.1, forward strand.
TTTATCAACATCTTCTGTGTCAGAATCTAAAACCAGTGGTACATATCACTTTATCTTTTTTTTTTCTTTTTTTTTCATCTCCTCATTTTCTCTGTGTCCCCCAGAAGGATTGTAAATAGAAAAAGAAATAATGATATTTGATACACAATCTATACAGTTATTAAATTTTTTGACCTGTGAGTGTTATTTTACTATACATCATAAGCCCAATAATTCAAACTAAGGGAAAGACCATTCACAACCTTTTTTTAATTGAATTGTCTTGGGTATGACATTAAACTACATCTGATGGTGAGGCTTCAGTCTTGGAGTTTTGGGATGTAGAAAACTCTTTCATTTACATTACTCTCAGATCCACTCTTACCCAAAGTGGTTGTACCTGTTAGGGTCCTATGTATGGATCAAATAGAAATATTTAATCATTTACTATACTTGAAACCATTTGTGTGCAAACAAATGAGCTCTGGCTCATTTAAAAATAATGTTACCAACAAACTATTCATTCGCAAATTATATAAATATGTGTAAGTGAGTGTGGGTGTATATGCATATAAACAGGATTTAGCTTTAAATAACCTACAAGAGCTGATATGCCATAAAATACAACCAATCATCTTAATGGAATGATGAAATAGCTCTAAAAAACATGTTTGCCCTCTGAAGTGAACTTTGAATGTGAAAGATCTATTGTACTTGTATTTCTAGTAATAAACTAGATAATGTATCAATTCATTAATGTTTTTATTTTGGAAAGAGTGTAGGATTCTAGTTAGTATCTTATAGTTATCTTGGTTATATCAAGAATTTTAATGCCAAAATTTGATTGATTTACATATGTTTGATTATAATCAGAGTCATTTATATTTTCATTGTTTCATTGCAATAACACATTTTTTTTTATTTGACTATAACAATAAACATTTGTTTACAGTTATATGGTATTAAGTTTTCCTAACTAATACCAGTAATTTGCACACAATTATATGGTTTCAAGTGTTCCTGTTTGTTGTATCGTGGTAAGGAAAAGATACACAGTGAAATATAGTTAATTATTTATTAACTCAAGTGGTACAGTCCGACAAGTATGACAAGTCTTGTGCTGTTGGTGCTACATCTGACCGACGTCCTTCCAGAGCTCTCTGTCTCTTTCTCTCTACTTCTCTTTCTGCTTAAGAGACACAGAGTTTTTTTATACTTCCGTGATACGAGCCACTATACAACACTATTAATACTAATAATTTTCAGATACTAGGTACAACCAGTCTAGATCAGAGTAAACCTTGGAGTAATAGCAATGGAGAAGTACTCACACCCTCCAGAGCTCCAGAACTAGAACCTCACCACTGGATACAGTTTTGTGTCATACGCTGGACACTCATAACCCTCTACAATGGATGCAGTTGGTGTATTCTAAGCTCTTTCCAACAGGGCAGGACAGTTATCTGGACCCCTGGTCAAAAATTAATTCATCCCACCTCATCACCCATTCCATGAAGATATGTATAATCTTAATCAGACATTTATTTCTTAAGCCTTGTGTCTCAAAAATATAGGGAAGTCTATTTCTAGTACTTTTATGAATATGTCTCTCAGACTATTGAAGAAATTTGCAGTGTTAAAATATTTAAAACATTGATTTTCTTAAAAAATGAGATTTTTGCTACTTGAGCATTTTCATATTGATTTTATTTATTTATTAAATATTTGTGTATTTGCTTTTATTGAAACTTATTCTATTTTCAGTTCCTAGCAACTATCATTATCTTGATAACAATTTGATCCTTCGAGCTTTGGTTGATTTCCTCATTGATGCTGGAAAATTAGGTAAGAAAAAAATGGATGACAAATTAGTTTTATTATACTTTGAAGTATTTCTGAAAATTTTCAGTGATATCAATGGATAAAAAAATGTATGCTTGTTTTGAATTTGGATTTCAAATGTTTGGTCTTTTTTTTCCTCCCCCCTTTTTTTTGTTTATTTTTTTTTTTTTTTCAGGTCCAGATAAGATTTCAAGTTCAGAGGTCAAACTGCCCTTAACAGCCATTTATAAAGACATTAACCGACCTCTTCCTCCCCTCAATTGGGCTTCTATTTTGGCTCCCCTACTTAGACAACCTTTTAGTAAGTTTTAAAAATTTACAATTTAAAATTTAACCTTTTTATAAGAAATAAAAGAAATTATAAAGACATTAATTTTTATATTCTAAATGTAATTTAAACCTTTCTCTTGAATCTGCATGCCAAATTCAATAATTCTACATCAAACCTGCCTGTCTACATAGGACAGACAAAGAAACTTATCCCAATTATTAGGGTGAGTCAAAAGTTTTGTAATATTTGTACAGCTCCAGATACATCATGAAGGTGATGAACCACACTGGACTTTGAAATGCCAAGCTTACCTGATACTCTCCAGGTACTACCTGCCAGATTTGCCTCTATGGCATGGAGAATCCACAAATCCAGAAACCTTCCTGACCTTGCTTGATTATTGAAATTTTTGCTGCCTGAACAAATTTTCTTGAATCATCTGGTTACTTCACTGTGATCAACTGCACCTTCACTTTTTGTGCATCAAATGTTTTTGATTGCTGCCATAACATTATGGCCCAGTTCAGACTTATAAAGCATAAGTTCCCAAATTAGATTATGTTGCACATTAACCTGTGCAGCTTTTGAATCATATATTGAAGTGAAGCAATGCATAACATATTGGCACACTAACTATCACAAAACTACCAATGACAACATGTACCTTCCCACAGGTTGAACTGCTTTGGTCATGTGATATATGTGCCACAAACTAGCATATACCAAAATATTCACAAAACTTTTAACTTACCCTTGTATAAATATAGATATTGAACTACACAATAAAGTTGTTTATTTGGTTTTCAGATTCTGAAGCAAAAACACTCTGTCTGAAACTGGCCATTTCTCAGTGCACGTCATCATCAACTGCTGCTGTTTTCTTGTCATCTTGGCTCAACTCATCACTTTTTAATTCTCTTGATGTAAGTGGAAATAGTTTTTTTTCTCCTTTTTTTATAATAAATTCTGAGAAGAAATTTTTGTTTTACTCTTTGATGAGATGAAGTATTTTAATGACAATAAATATTTTTTATGAGCTTTCCTAATCTATTTTTATTGCTACATTTATCACATCATTCCTTCAAATTTATGAAAAAATTAGTTGAAATATTTATAATTATGCAAAAAATAATTTCTTATTGGGCAGTCAAAAATAACAGCAATGCATATGTGAGGATTCTGTGCCAAATGGGACAAAGCTTATAGCAACAAAACCACATTGAATAATTAAAAGAAAAAAAAACAGAAACAAAGTTTATAGATGTGACAATAATGCCCAATCATGACAGTTTTTGTAGACTAATTAGTTAAGGCATGAAAGATAAGATCCTTGTATATAGAATCTAAAAGTGAGTCTCATCTGAAACTGATTATTTATTTTTTACAAGTGATGAATTGATTAGTTAAAAATATGATAAAAAGGATTAGAAAGTTGAAGTAATAAAATCAGAACAACATCTGTTTAATTCACTCTTATTATTCACAAATGCCATCCAATAATTCTTGATTATCTTCATTAAACCAAGAAATAGTTTCATTTAACTTAATTTTGTTTAGACAAATCATTGATTTAACAATTCTGATTTTATCAAGTGTTTTGTTTTTTGTTTCATTTGTCTGTTATTTTCATTTGGAAATGAACTGAAGATTTCTATCTGAAAACATTCTAAAATATATTTGGTAATAAATGACTTTAGTTCTAATATGCAAAATATTTTAGACAATGATAATACAAAAAATATTGTTATTTGATCAAATGTTCTGCAAATTCCTTTTATTCCCCTCCCTCTCTTATATATTCTTCAAAATTCCAAGAATGTAACACAAAATCGATGCTTTACTTTTTTATAGCTTTACATTTAACAGTAAATTTTTACTTCCTGCATTTTTAAAATTTTTACTGACAACATTCAAATTCTGAAATTGCTTGGATTTGGCACCAACTAGACTTTGATTGCTCACAGAATTACCCAGCATTGCTCAGAGGAAAAAAGATAAAAATGTTTTCATGAAATAATTCTGATTCTATGGATACAGAAATATGAATATAACTTAAATACAAAACAAAAAGTTTTGAATATCAAGAAAAATTCTGATTGGGATACACCAAGAAACAAAACAAGAAATATTGTATACAAAGAGGCTCTCATAAGAGAGCCTCTTTGTACACAAAAAAATACAGGGTTCTGTTTGTATGGATACTGACTTAACACTGGGCTTTAATATAGACTACGCAAGATAGATTTTTCAGATCACTTGAAGTCTTGGTTTATTTAATTATTGTTTTAAAGACTTTCTGAGTTTATGGAGTTTTTGTCTGTCTATTTTTAAAGACATTTAATGCTTTAATACAAAAAAAAACTCCTGTTAAAACTAAGTTTTATCTCCTAATTGTAAATCCTTTTCTTGTTATTTTCTTACCTGATTTTTTTTTTTAAGACTGAATGCCAAAATATTATCTTTGATAATCTGGAGCATTTGATAAAATGCATCCCTGTGAAATCATTACAAGAGTTTTTGGAATATGACTGTGTAAACCCTTTTCTTCATGAGGGTAGACAATCACAGTGTCCAATTATCCTCCGAGGCCTCCATAAAGCTCTCATGGTGAATGACCCCCCAGAATTTGTGACAGATTTACTTTACAAAACCACAGAGCATCTCTACAGATCTCTAGCACCAACTTATCAGGTAAATACTTGATTCTTTCATTTTCTTTTCTTTCTATTAACTCACTTGTTATTCACAGACTCACAGATTTTGGGGAAGGGGGAGATATGAGTAATTAATAATTTTCTTCACCCATATTTTTTATTTCTGTATTTTCTCTCCCTCACCGCTCCTTGCTCCACTTACAAATTTTATTATTTTATTTTCCACTGTATATAAATGCCTGATTATTTTTCCGGCATATAAACAATTATCTTTCTGCCTAGTTGTGAGAAACAATAAATTTAATAGGAATAGAAGTATTTTATAATTTGCTTGAAGCATTGCACAAATTATTTTATTTTATAATATTGAATTAATTTAGAGGGCTATTGCAATGCTAAACAATAATCATGTTGACATCATCCAGTGAAGAAGCTACTGCCATATATGAGAAGTTCCAAAACATAGATAGACATATTCAGTTTAAGATAGAACATCCAGATAACACTGGGTCCCTATCACTCGTAGATTTTAAAATACAAATATCACCAACTAGTAAAATTTACATTAGTTTCTATAGAAAACCCTCCACTAAAAACCTCTTTGCGCATTTCAAATCACCACTTCCACTCAGTGCCAAAACAAATTACATTAGAAATGAAATTAAATGAATCTATAATAGATGTGACAAAGAGAAACAAAATTACACACACCACTCACTTTATAAATGCCCTCAGAAACAATGATTATCCAACATCAATCACAGGACATTTAAATAATAAGAAATCACGGAAACTACATAGCCTCTCAAAACAACCACATTTCAGTGAAATTATCACCAAAGGAATAACATAGAGCTATTTACAAGGAAGGGCTAGATATACAATTGACCCACTCCAGAACCTCACTACGCCAATACCTAACAAAGAAAAATAACAATACTGTCACTAGCCCAATAAGAGATCCAAATATATGCCAAAAATCTTCCACTATTTATCATTTAATTTGCTTAAAATGCCATAATTTTTTATAGGAAGTACAATCAGACCCCTCCACATCAGAATTAAAGAACACCTCAACACACATGCATCCTCATTCCATAAACATTTAATTAAATGCAAAAATGGTGATAATTTTTCCATTAAAATAGAAACAATAGTACATAATGTTGGTAATCTCAAAATTAACAAAGCTTTATTAATAGCTAAGTAACACCCTCAGATTAACAGTAGGTTAGAATTAAATACTGAATACATCATTAATTAACATGCACATTTTAAATACATACTTAAGTTTAGAAAAATAAAATAAAATTAAATTTAAAAAAAATAGATTAGGACAACTGAAGTCATGTCTATTCCACATGGCACCATGGTTACAACACCCAACATGGTGTTCTAACATCCCACATGACACGATGTTTATAACATTTAAAAAAAATGTGAACCTCCAACATAGTGTTCATTTATTAAAAAAAAAGTCTCTGATGATAAAGTTTTACCTTGAAATTAATTAGACTCAAATAATTATTATTTCATATTGCAACAGCCCTCTAAATTAATTCAATACTATAAAATAAAATAATAGGAATAGAATTTAATTTGTTTTATTATATTCTGCTCAATAAATGAGTAAAATGGAATTATATTCTCAAACAAAAAACTTCGATTTAGGTACAATTGCCTAAATAATCTTTGATATAATATATCAAAGATTATTTAGGCAATTGAAACTCATCTTCATACTCTTGATACTGTTATCACAACATTTAAGCTGATTGATTATTATATCTAGATGTTGAAGAGTAGATATTATCAAAGTAATTAACAAGGTGCATTGATGGAAAATGTGAGTTGTTGGAGGCAGCAGATATTGGCTTCTTCATCAGATTCATAAGTCAAATGAATACAAATTTCAAAATTATATAACTTTCTTTGCTCAACAAAGTGGAACTCCCTCAAATATAATTTGGAATCACCAAGGTACTTGGTGTATTTGAATATATTGGTCCAGTTGGTATATTAATGACCTTTTTTACTTTCACTATTTTGCTTTGATTTTTTTTCTGTGAAAAAAGTAATTTTCCTCATTTTACACTTGACAAATGCTGATGAATGTTGGTAATCTTAAATTTTAACTGCATCTTGGTTGTTGGTAATCTGAAATTTTAACTGCATCAATGTTGGTAATCTGAAATTTTAACTGCATCAACAATATGAAGAAAAGACATCATTTTAACTGCATCAATGTTGGTAATCTGAAATTTTAACTGCATCAACAATATGAAGAAAAGACATCATTGACCACACAATTTCTTGTATGTTAATCACATGCCTCAAAGTTATTAACAATAAATTCAGTATCTTTTCTTTCTTTTTTTTCCCTAGTTGCCATGAGTTGCTAGTAAAAATGTTTTTAGATTCCCTTTCATTTTTATGATAAAAAAATCCTCCATCTTTTTTTTTTGTTTTTTCTCTATATTACAATTTTTTTTCTTTCTCTTTCCAGCCCGACACTTACAACACAATGTGTGAATGTTTGGCCGTTTTACCTGACAAAATATTTGATGCTATAATTGAAGATGACTTTTTAGATACACAACTCTTTCTTAAAGGAACATACACTCGCTGCTTCTTGATAGCCAATGGCAAACAACCAATTGCTTTGTTGAATTATTGTATTGATGCCATCATCAATGCTGGATTTGTGTAAGGAAGCCATTTGTTTTCTTTTTTTTTTATAAAAAATTCTTTAGTTTGAGTATTGTAGTAAAATGTAAGAAAATCAAACATTTTTATCAAATTCTGGGTAACTGAGATTTGACAGTCTGGGAAATTGAGATAAATTGCTAAAAATGGGCTTTTAATCATCTTTCTGTAATTATTATTTATGCCCCATTAGTTTTTTAGTGTCAGTAAACTCTTGGTGAAATCTCTTTTAACACATGGATAAGAAATGGGATTAAAAAACAAATTACCAAGAAAATTGGCAATTAATCTATACAGGCACAATAAAAATGCACTTCTTACATTTACCATATTGGCCTTCTCTACTTGAAAAATAATTTCCACCTGTCCAAGCCAAAAAAGAATCCATGTGTTTATTGAAATTGACTTTTATCTCTAAACGTTGACGTCAATAAATACATTTAAACTCTTATACCATTTTTATTTAAGATTTAAAGATATAACTACCCAACCCTTAAGTTCAAATTGATTTTCTCTCTTTAAATCTAACACATAACCCTTTTTTCCCCCTGTAACTGTCTTTCACCTTCTCACAATTTGGATCATTGTGATAAAATGATCCAAATGGCTAGAAGCTTGAAACCTCTGAGGTGGATATCTACTTGTAAAACCTATACGAGAACAAAACTTTTATACTCTCTCTCACACACACACACACACATAATTAGCACGTGAATTCTACTTTGATTCAAATATCCAGCCTATAGGTAAATAGGCAATTTATTTCACTGACTATAGGTAAATATGCAATTTATTTAACATATCAACTCCTTATGGTTTATTTAAGGCTGAAATTGATGAACCCTAAGATAGACCCTCATGTAATGTTAATTAACCATCAACCCTGTTACAGAACTTTTTAACTTTTCTCAAATAACTCAAAATTCAATGATTGCAATAAGAATTTTTTAAATATTCAGCCAAGAACTATCTAAGCAGCCAAATCAATTTTTATTTTTGATAAGAAACCCTCTATACAAGTTGGTAAACAGTTTTCAAAATCTATTTTTTCTTTCTTTCCTTTTAGATCAGAATCTTTGCATAGTTTATCACTGATGTTCTTGGCTCAAACATTCTATCGTTGTGCTCAACGTGGAACTGGAAATATGGAATGTCTTCAATGGTTCCTGGAACTCCTTGGTCACAGTCGTAATTTGGCAACAGGTGTCATAAAGTTAGCTGATGATGTCACAGATCCTTCAACTGTAAGCTAAAATCATTGATGACAGTTTTCTTTTATAAATCCCACTTAAAAGCCACATTCTATTGATTGAAATTATAATTAACTGCAAATAAGTATAAGTAACATTTGATAATTATCTACCTTGAGAAATTATAATGATAATATGACTTCAAACGCAACCCCCCACACTATAACTCAAATGGTAAATTGCACTGGATTAGAAATTGCTGAGAGCATTTAACACTTTTGTGCTAACAAAAATCTCACAACAATGCTATTTTGGCAATGTCACAATAACATACATAAATCCAATTATTACATAGATCCAGATGTTTAACAATTTTTTTCCTTAAGATTCCAATTTCAAAATTTTCTCCAATTATAGCTATTCATATTTGTTACTGATGATAATGATATTATTATTCCTCCCCTTCCTAATGTATACTGACTATTATCAGGTACCCTAAATATGTTCTTGAATTTGTGTGATAGTGATTTATATGTATGTACTAGATTTATGTGAAGCACACAGTAAAAATCTCCCTACATCAGCAAGCTATCATATGATGTTAGGTACTTAAATCTTTACTAAGTTTAGCACAAGACAACCAGTTGGGAGTCCCTGTGGTATATTGGCTAAAGTGCTGGACTGTGGCCTCAAAGTAAGCAAATTTGAACTCCACTCATATGATTACATTCAGTTCAGATTAAATACCCTTGAAAAAGGTATGAACGTCCTTTTCCCCCACCCCAGCTATGGATTAAATAGTATCACTGCTATTGTACTACAAGGATGGCCTTATTATTAAATAATCCACAAAGGTTGATAGGCCATTAAACAAAGAAACCAAAGAGTGAATTAGTCTGTGAGACTAGCTTACACCAGATGTCTAAAATCTTTTCTTGAATAAAAAAAAATGGAAGTAACATATTTATCTCCCAGTTTGTTTATTTTGGTGAGGAAGGGCTGTATATTTGCATTTTTTCTTTGGTATTGTTTATATTTTTCACTTTTTTTATGCTTTTGCTTTTTCTGAACCTCTCCATAAATCTGTTTTCTGACAAATGAAAATAATTCCAGTTGATCTCTGTTTGACCCACTTATATAACAAATACTCCAACTGATTAGACACACCCACCCACTAACATGGAGGATATTTTTTCTAAAAATTAATATTCTTTTTTCTTATCATTCCAGGCATTTGATTTTGCCATCCAAATAGTTTGTGCAGCTGTTATCTCCTGGGTCAGTTCTTCTTCTGCTGCTGCTGTGGCTGGTCAACACCCCCTTTTCATGGCTGATCAAGCCAATAAAAATCAATATGATTTACAAGATTTTCCTGTTTCTGTCTATATTCAAAACCAACCATATTTTTGGCTCAAATTGATGCCTTCTTATATTTCCAAACTGGACAAGGAACCTTGGAGACAGGTTGTTCCTAAGGTATTTTTTTTTTTTTTGATAATTCAGACTTTATAAATTTCATTTTTAGTTTGGTTCTACATGCAAAGTTTTAAGACATAATCAACATTGATTATTGCATCAGTATTTCTATACAACTTTACCATCCACCTCCCAAAAAAGATTTTTATAAAATGCTTTCTTCAATGGTAGCTGTTTTGGATTTTTTTTTTGTTAAAATTTATAGAAGAATTTTTGTTTAAGTTCTCATCATTCCAAAAGTTGTTCAGCTAATTAAACATTTTTATATTTTGTTACATTTCAACTAATTGATTTTACAGCCTTCTTTATTGTGGTAATAATAAAAAGAACACAAAAATGAATTCAATAGTCTAAACCACTCTTAAAGTAAAATTGCTGAAAGGAACTTTGACTAATTCTTTCAATTTCTTTTTATGTGACTTTTTTTAAAAAAGTATGGATGGAGCAAGAACCATTACAAATTTTGTTTTCAACTTAAAATTAAACTACCACCTCTTATAGTTTTAATTTATATATGAATGTAACTATTTTGAAACTGCTCAGTTGGCTGGAGCTGTAAAATATGCCAACTCTATCTCTGCAGAGAAGTAAGAACCCTGTCCTTCTAACAAGTGTCCTGGATATGATACTAAACAATATGATGGTGAGGCTCATCCTGGAGCTCTGGGGAATGTGGAATACCTTTTCATTGCTCCCAGGTCCACTTTGGCCCAGAGTGGTAGCACATGATAAACTGTTTGACGTTTAAACTGTGTGCAAACAAATGACTTATGTTAAATTGAATTGTTAGTGATTCATAGCAATACTTGATAACTGAAACCATTTAACTGTGTAGAAACAATAGCAATACTTCTGTGCAAAAAAAGTTCTCATTTAAAAATAGAATTACTTACAAATCATATTTAAATGTGAGCAAACAAATGACTGATGTTAAATTAAATTGTTAGTTACATAACAATACTTGAAACCATTTAACTGTGTGCAAAAAAACAAAATAAGGCTCACCTTAAAAAAGGTTATCTACAAAATATGTTTAAAAATCATGTATTTAATGTATACATATAATCAGGATTTGGCATTAAATAACCTACAAGGGTTGATATGCCATAAAACCCAACCAACCTATTTTGAAACAGAAGCACTGTCTTTTTTTTTTGTTTTATGAAAACAAAATTTCAAAATTGTCAGAATATATCAGTGTTTAATATTCTATTATCCTCATCATTGTTGTTATTGTCACAGTTCAGCCAGTCATGTTTTTTGGCTTTTGCAATGTGAATATTAGTTCAAATACATCCAATAATAATACATCAGACCAAATTTCTAATATTTCATGAGTGTGAATTCTTAATTGTTCATTTTATAAATTTGATTTCAGTTGATTCATTTTTTTAACCATTAATTCTTTAATGAGCATACATGCCACTGAAATATAAGCATTTGCCCTAAAGCAATGATTAAGCAAATTACTCTTCATTATCATCAAGACATGCCAACAACACAGATTCTCTTAACAAGTCCTCTAGGCAGCATAGTGTCCACAGAGCTGATGTAGAAGTCCATAGAACTTTAGTTCATCCTTACTTCTCCAGCAGTGCCTGCTCATCTTACTTGGATAGTTTGCAAGATGGGAAGAAAGTGGCTGTGCAGCTTGTTTGATAGAGTGCTGCTTCCAGGATTTGTTCAAAACAGCATTCTTTAGTTTAGTTCCCATATAGTTTTTTCTCTAGACATTTCATTAAGAGTTCAAGTGGTGCAACCATACAGTAGTACTGACAAAGACTACAGCTTGGGAGAATTTTTTTATTTTATCAGAGATCAGATTTCCATAAGGTTGTTAACCTGTCAAAAGCAGTCCATGCTTGACCTATGCACATGTTGACATCATTTTCAGTAGACGAGTTATTGCTACTGAAATATATGAACTAGTCTACTAATTTCAGAGGCTTGCCATTTAATGAGATGGCATCACCTTGATTAAAACACATGAACTTTTTTTTTCCTAAAGACCAATGCTTCTTGCCACCTGCTGCTCCAGGTTATGCAGATATATTTGCAAGAAGTGCTAGATCATCTCTATAGTTTGCATTAGTAATAGTTTCTACCAGATATCATCTGATTCTTGCCCTGCTAGAGTGTGAATCTTTAATTTTTCATTTATTAATGTAAGAAGTTCAAGTCACATTGGCACAACTAATGCAGAATGGAAAGCAAACTAAATTAATCTGATTTTTTGCCACATTTACTTAGGTTTCATTAAAACTTCAATCTAGTCAAGTTGATGAATACATTATTCAGTCTCCATTCCTCTTAAAGATAATTATGACTAAAGAGAAATCAATCGATATTTTCAATACACATATCCTGTACAAGATGTTTCATAAAAGGATGCAACTCTAAGGAGGACATGAAACTGCATCGAGTAGTGAGAATACTTGTTGAGTTCCATCTAGGAGCAGTCCAGTTGGTTGGGTCTGTAGACTATAACAAGTGCTCTGGATATGACACTAAACTGTCTGACAGTGAGAATCCTGTCCTGGAGCTTTGGGAAATGTGGAGTACCCCTTCATTACCATTACTCCCGGGTCTACTCTGACCCTGAGTGATAGTACCTATTAGGTTTCCATCTATGGATCAAATAGAATTGTTTAACTAATGACTGTTGTTCAATTGAATTATTAGTGTTACATAGCAATGCTTGAAATTATTGGTGTTAAATGGCTTCAAGTATTGCTATGTAAGTGTGTGCAAACAAATGATTAATGTTGAATTGAATTTTTCATATTAGATAGGAATATTTGAAACCATTGAATTATTGGTGTTACATAGTAATACTTGCAACCATTTAACTGTGCAAATGAATGATGTTTAGTAATGCTAGATAGCAATATCTGAAACCATTTAACTGTGTGCTAACAAATGAGCTCTGGCTAAATAATTCCTTTATAAATCATATATATTTAATATATAGGATTTGGCCTTAACCTATCCACCAACCATCTAGGAGTCAAATAGATCTGTTTGAGATAACTTAAAATAATTTGAACTACATTAACTCTTGATATTGTAACTATGAAATTTCAAATAGTTAGCAAGTTGATTTTTACAGCATGTCAACTTTTGTTGGGTGAATAATTTTTGAACAGATAAGATGGGATCTTAACAGGTATTACCACTCCAAGTCAAAGTAAACATGGAAGTAATGACAATGAAGAAGTTTCTGGAGCCTTACACCTTTTTGACAGGACAAAAAAAAAAAAAAAAGACCTCAGCATAAAATAACAAGAATTGATATGCTGTAGAATTTTAATGCATTATTTTACCAGTTGAAATAATTATGCTCTAGTCTCATTTAAGCATCCATTCCTCTGTAAGCTAAGTCATTTTCCAAGTATGGAATAATGTATTCATTGCAACTGATTTCAAAAATAAATCTTACGAACATGATAGATTCAACATTTTATTAAGTGCCCAAGTTCTTGATGTGTCCACTCAGATTGAAAACCTTAGAAAGTTAAAAAGACAGTGACATCCTTTTTAAAACAACCTGTAGATTTTCTCCTCAAAAGGTTTCCTCATTTTCTTTGCAGTTTATTGACTGGCTTCTCACTCTTTACTCTCTCCCAGATGAAAAGATCAGACCCTCTACTAAGCACATACTAAAATGTAAGTATTCAAATTTGCCTAACGGAGTATGAACAAGTAAAAATTACTATGAAACTAAAATAAAGTGCTTGAATATTCTCATAGTATCATTTACATTACACCACAAGCACACCCCTTAGTGTTCGTCAATGGTTCTGGAGACCGGGGTTCAATCTCAAGTCTAGTTATACCAAAGACTCAAAAAAATGGTACTTGATGCCGCTTTGCTTAAAGATTCAGTATTATAAGATAAGAATCAAGGGAAAAGTGGATCAATCCAGAGAAAGGAATAGTGCCCTCTCCTACACCTTGGTGCAGTAGATATTGAAAAGGGAGCTGTCAGGTCATCCTTATCATTTACATAATTTTCCACTTTATATATTAAGTTAATTGTAATTAAGTTTAATAGCAGAGTCTCCCACTCTCCAATGAGTGTCCTAAGCATGACACTAAACTATGTATCTAATGTGTTCATTGCGATTACTCCCAAGTCCACTTTGGTCCAGAATGGCAGTACTAGTTAAGATCCCATCTATTTACTAAGGATTACTTTCTCTTCTGCTATTAGCATCTTGCCTGTTATATTAATCCCTCACTTTTCCCTATCATTAACACACATTAGATTTTTTTTTTTTTTTTTTTTTTAAATCAAAAGTAAATTTTATGAAATGTTTCATATATAAATGTTCTCTTCTAGGTTGCCTGCAGATGTCACGCCATACAAAGGAATTCAAAAAGCCATCTGTGTGGGATAAAGTATTTTAACTATATAAAAAACAAGACTTGATTTTTTTTTTCCTTTTCAAAACATGAAATAAAGAACTTATTCAAAAGAATTCAATATATTTTTGCTGTTGATTACTATTTAACAAAAAGAATTAGTGCAAACTATCCTCCAGCCTTTGGTAAAAGTGTTTAGGGCTTTTAGTCATGAGTTAAATTCGTTGGCCTAGTCTCATTAGATAGAAATTGATGTAGAATGAGGACATTAACCCCAAAAATAGACATCCAAGAAAGGTGGAGAATACAGTAAAGTTGCATTTTACTAACACAACACAAAAATTAAGCATTCAAAACATTTTATTTTCCAATATGTACTGCCTACTTAGCAGCGACAGTTGTTTTAGTCTTGGGAACTGAAACAGTCTTTTTCTTTACATCTTTCTTAGTCTTGCCCTTTGGCCTAGGCTTGTAAACAAACTTGGGCTGTGGTGGTTTAGTTTTAGGCAAGACATCTTTAAGTGGCTTCTTACGAAGTTTTCCAACTTGCAAACGGATAATCTTGTTCCTCTGTAAAAAAAAACAAAAAAAAAACACTTAATTCTAGTTACTTTTTATATACTAGGATGTGAAAATAATGGTGCTTTGTTAGCAAAACTTGGTCCTTCTCAATGTGCTTGTGTTCAAGCAGTGTTATATTCCACAAGATTGTCTTCGAGGTTGGTGTCACCTTCCTTCAGAGCCCTCCACATGATAAATTTCAGTTATGCTGTGTGTAAGGTGGGATAATCACAGTATTATTCATTTTGAGTGTTTAAACCAGACACTCAATGCAGACTTTATACTCAACAGCTGAAATGTGTACATGAAAATCTTTAAAAAAAAACCTGCATTCATCCATAGGAGAAACATGCAACTCCATTATAATACAAGGTAACATTCAGCAAGAATCAAACAGGAAATATTGAATTGAAGCTGGTCAGTTCTATCAATCACATTCACCATCTTTTTGTTCTTTACAAAAGGGTCCAAATGACTAATTTTTTTCCCCCTCAAGGTCAAGTGAAAATGTTTGTGGAAAACTTCTTGAGCTCAAAACCAAGTGAATTCTACTTGAGAGGAATCAACAAGCTACCTGATAAATAGCAAAAGGTGATTCAAAATAAGGGTAAATATACTGATTAAAATTCCTTCCTTCTTTAAATTATTCATGAATAAATTATATTTTACTAAAATCGAAATTATCTATGGCTCAACACAATATTATATAAGAAAAATTTAACTCACCGATTGTTTAGCTCTCATCAACTTGTAGCGATCAAAATCTGTCATTTCAGATTTCTGAAAAAGCAATTTTTAAAAAAAGTTGGATAAGATTTTAATTTATTAATGAGGCACCATTAAATATTACCTTTTCTGTACAAGTAATTGAACAAAGTATTCATGACATCAGTGATGAAAATGCTAATATATTTGTAATATAAACAGCAACGATTGGAAAGAAAAAAATATTGTCATTGATAGTTGTCAGAAATAACAGTGGATAAGTAAAAGAACTATCATTCCATTCATTAATATTTTCAAATAAATAGTTCATAATTTTATACATATTAAGTTAAACAAAATTCCACTATATTACTATGATCTTCTTGAAAACTGGATTAACTTTAAATTATGAACCAGGACCAACTGAAATAGCTCACTTGGGAGAGTGTTATATTGAATATCTGATATTCTCTGGTTCAATCCCAGGTTTTGGCACCATATCCACTGGACAGTGGCCTTGAATTCAATTATGATTGATAATATTTGAAAACCTATCTTCTCAAAACCAATTATTATACATTTAACTATGTCAAATTCTTAGCTTGAAGACATCTAGATGTCATAACATTGTGAGAATACACTGCTAAGCATAAAAACAAAAGCACTTATTTCATTGCTCTTGTCAGATAAGCCAACAATATTGCCATCTTAATCTAAAGGTTTCAGGTGAATTTCATTAACAAGATACTGGTGTTTTTCTGTACAAGTACCTTGAATTTATTTTTAATATAAGAAAATTGTTATGTTGCACAATCAAAAAATTCATATATATATATATATATATATATATATATATATGTTAGTCTTTTAATAGTTGAATAGTTCGGTAGAATTATATTTTTGCTTTCTTTTAACACCTTAACAACGAAGAAAATATTTCTGAATAATAATCAAACTTATTGTGTCATTAAAGTTTAACTGCTCATATATAAACTTGAATTAATGTTTGATTCTTGCACCAATAGTAGAAAAGACATTACCAATTCTAAAATAAAAATCATTTTGAAGTTTGGTTTGCTGTTGTTCTGTGTCCATTTTCTTCACATTTTCCATCAGAATTTCAAGATTATTTTGATCAGTTATATGTTTAAGAATCTTATGGTCTCATTCATCTTCATATCTGCACAAGATACATCTACTACAAAATCAGATTCAATTACAAGAGAGATTGATTTTTGAATATGGTAATGCTACATATAATAAATGTCTTACAACACTCCAGTAATTTCTATCAAGAAAATTTAATTTCTTTTTTGGATCATCAATATTATGAAATTTCTTCTGATAAGTCATTAGTAATACTTTGATTTAAAGCATCTTTAAGGGCAGAATTCTCCCAGAATCTGGTGACACTCAATAAATATGAAGGACAGTTTTGTAGAATTCTTGGGATAACACTAGCAAGAAAATGTTTTCTGAAATCAGCAACAGTGACTTCTGTTGTTTTTTTTTGTCATCAAAGGCTGACAATTCTCTCATTATGTCCTCAGATTGAATATGTAGTTGACATACCTTAAGAGATTTTTAAAACGAACTATTTCAAATTCTTGTACAAATCTATGACAAGATAGTAAGTAAAAATCTACAATACAAAAAAGTTTACAATTCTTGGAAAAATGAAGTGTTCTGACATTTTTAAGGAACATAATTTATCAATTCAACAAAGTTATGTTTTTACATAGAGAATTTTAACATTTATATATTTTTAAAATCAAAATAGAAACATTTATGAATTAAACACTTCTAAAATTCATTTGGGGAGGAAGGGAAGAAAAAAAAAATTTTTTTTTTTTTTTTTTTAGCTGTTAACTACTTGACTAGATTTATTTGTCATAATTTTGTCTTAATACATGGTGAATTACAAGGACATGAAATCAATTTAATCATTAAAGTTTCAATCAAATTCACTTGCTTTTAATACAAAAAAAATTGTCTGCTAAATTTAGAAAGAGTAAAATCCATTCTTTTGATTGCACATGTCCATATATCAGATAATATTTTATCTTTCTGAAAAGAAAACACTAGCTTTAGGTCCAATTTTATAATTTTCTTTGGTTAAAACATCAATAAAGCATTGTTTTTAATAAATTGATTCAATATTTGAAAGAAAAAAAAGAAAGAAAAAAAAAATCAAAACATTGTGGAAAAATCTAATACACTAACATTTTTCAATAAAAGCTTGAAAAGCTTGATAAAATAGTATCATGTTTTTCCTCCTCCAGAGCTGGCCTTCTCTTTTGGTAGTCTAGTACTACACTCCTCTTCACCACCAGAAACAGTTTAGTGTCATGCCCAAGACACTCTTTTTAGGTGTTATCCCTCTGGAAAGGGATACAGCAGAGCTCAAGATTAATGGTGTCCCATTGTTTCAGGTAAACTAGAATATTCATTGGAGACACCCAACAAGACAGTCATTCTTTTTTTTTTTAAAATCAAAATAAGTATAACTATTAAAGAATGAAAAAAAAAAAAAAATTGCATATTTTTTTTCCACATCATTCTGGCTAACTTTTTTTTGTTTTAAATTGTCCAAGTCTGCAAAATTTTTTTTTTTTTTTTTTACAACAGCTTAAGGAATAGAGGCAGCATTTTTTTTCTTCTTATTTGGACTGCTGTTAAACTTTGATATAAACAAGCATAAAACCATAATAACCAGGTTCCATTTCATTTATGCTTTGTATTTTTTTGCATTATTAATTAAAAATATTGTTTTGAACATAAATTTGCTCTTATTTCACAAGCTAAATATTTTTCCCTTCTAAAAAATTAATCTCTTTCTTGTTTAATTGATGCTTCATTGTTTCTTGAAAAATAAATGAATAAATATTTCAAAATGGATTTTTTATTGTGCTACTAACTATAGATGATAAAATGAGGGGGGGGTGATGCAAAGTTGAAATTTCCAAGAGTCCCAGGACAGTGGTAAAAATGGTCTGGAATGTTGGGATAGAGTCAGCATATTTGAAGCCCCGACAGGTACAGAAAAGAAAAGGTGTAAATGGAATTTTCTTTTTTTTACAAACTTAATATTTTTTCATAAGTAACAAAAAATTTGAAATATTTTAATAAATTAAAAAAATATGCATGTATACATTAGGTCTCTACACATTTCAGATGAGGAACCTAGATCATTCAGATAAGAAGTGATCATCCCAATTGATCAGACGGCACTTCCATATTCTCATCATGTTCATTCTAGGTCTCACTCACCAGTCGAAAAAGGTTTTTGATAGCAGGTCAACTAATCCGAAGTTATTTTATACCTAGAAGTTAGGGAATTTTGTAGTTTCTTATGAGTTTCATTCTTATTTTACTTTTATTTTACAATTAAATAAAACAATTGTATCTGGTTAAACAATCTAATTCAACCAAATAATCCTTTAAAATTCCACAGAAAATTAAATGCATATCAAGTTACAAAATAATTAAATGAATTAAATCTTAGATTTTTAATCCGAAGTACCAAAAATATTTATTGAAACTGATTTTTTTTTTTGGTAATTTTTAAAATCCTGTTTTGTCATGAAAAAAATATGCATGCATACATTAAAGGTCTCTACACCTTTTAAATGAAGAACCTATCATTCAGATAAGAAGTGATCATCCCAATAGATCAGACGGCACTTCCATATTCTCATCATATTCATTCTAAGTCTCACTCACTAGTAGAGAAAGGTTTTTGATGGCATGTCAACTAATCTGAAGTTATTTTACGCCTAGAAGTTAGGGAATTGTGTACTTTCTTATGACTTTCATTCTTATTTTACAATTATATAAAACATCATTCAGATAAGAAGTGATCATCCCAATAGATCAGACGGCACTTCCATATTCTCATCATGTTCATTCTAGGTCTCACTCACTAGTAGAGAAAGGTTTTTGATGGCATGTCAACTAATCTGAAGTTATTTTACGCCTAGAAGTTAGGGAATTGTGTACTTTCTTATGAGTTTCATTCTTATTTTACAATAATATAAAACATCATTCAGATAAGAAGTGATCATCCCAATAGATCAGACGGCACTTCCATATTCTCATCATGTTCATTCTAGGTCTCACTCACTAGTAGAGAAAGGTTTTTGATGGCATGTCAACTAATCTGAAGTTATTTTACGCCTAGAAGTTAGGGAATTGTGTATTTTCTTATGACTTTCATTCTTATTTTACAATTATATAAAACATCATTCAGATAAGTGATCATCCCAATAGATCAGACGGCACTTCCATATTCTCATGTTCTTTCGAGATCTCACTCACTAGTAGACAGAAAAGATGTGAATTCTTTTTATAAACTAAATACTTTTAGTTTTAACTATTCAATAAACTTTCAATTGTTTTTATAACAGTTCACAATGCCTTAACTAATAAAAATTAACTTTTTTTTGTTCTATTCTAAATCAGTTTTTCATAAATCATGAAGATTGACATTTTGCACGAAACTGATTAAGCCATGCAAAATTATATTACATACAATTGAAGCAACTTTTATATGAGAACTACTTTTTCATCAATTTTCTGCATTCATGTATCTTAGCTGAACCCATAGAAATTTCATGGTTTAATTAAAATCAACAACCAATAATTAAAAACATCAAATGACATTTTAATACTTTATTTTAGAGTTACATATGTACCTAAACAATCTATGACTTTTTAAAGCACCAGTTAAGAATCTAAGATTTTAGGTTCAGTAAGAAATTATTCTTTCATATTATAAATACCTTACATTACTAAAATTGATCAAATCCATGTAAACTAAGACTTTTTAAACCCCAATTTTCATTTTAACTCCAGAAATATCAGATAAGCAAGAAGTCATCCTTATATATCAGACGGCACTTCCATTTGTAATTCATCATGTTCTGGGAATTATGTTCTACAATCATTTCTTCCAGGTGCTATCATGAAAAAAAAAAAAATCCAACCGCTTTTCCTTTAAATATGCCACTCTAATTTATAAATGGTTTGTTTAAGTAAATTGTAATAGAGTATGCAAGACACACACACAAAAAGTTTTAAATTATTTCAAACCAGGTTTCAACCGACACACAATTTTTATTTTGTAACTTCAATTTGCATTGGACTATAAAATCTAACCTACCTTTCACTCTTATGCTGCAATTATTGAGAACTACATATTGTATCTAATTAAATAATATAAAAATTCAACTGAATATCAGACAAACCTTAATTTGTATGATCCAATAATCCTCAAGATAAAAGATCTACAGAAAATTAAAAGTATAACAATGAGATGCAAAAGTGACATGCTATGCAGGCTTGGAAGGCCGTTTTTAACTCAAGATAAATCTTATGGAATGTAAAAAGTCAGTCAGACCCCCTTGAGAAGGATTTAAAAGTGAACCTCTTTTAAGGACAGTCAAGATGCCCATTTGAAGAAGGCCACCAGGGGTAGCAGCTCCAGAGATCTGAGAAAGTGAAAAAGAATTAAAAAATATATTTTTTTAATCTGTTTGTGGGTTCCCATAAAAGTTAATTTTATGTGGCCATGACTTGACAGCAATGTGTAGCCTGGACATATAGACCTAATTATCTATCTTTGTTTCATAAAATGAGTTTACACACAAAGAGATATTTAGTGAAAACCTTATAAAATTCTTAGACTTAATTATTAAAGTAAAAGATAGCCTCTTTGTATGAGGTCATTCCACATCAATTCACCAGGGCATTATGCCTACCAACACTAAATAGCCCATAGATAGGTCCCTATCAGGTGCTACCATTCGGAAGTGCCCGTGGTGTAATGGTTATCGTCGCAGGATGTGGACACGGCAACACGAGTTCAAATCCTGGACCTGACTGATTGCATTTCACATAGCACTAATACCCTTGGGAAAGGTATGAATCCAAATATTCTCCCTCCAGCTATGGGTAAATAGTAGGGCAGACTAGGTTCTTCAGCCTTGGTTAGGCAACTAGTCTAGAAGGAAAACTCTGAATTCAAAACTGTTAAACTCCGCTTAAAAATTGACCTTGTGTCATATCCTGCCCGAGCAGAGGGGTTGGTAAATATGATCAGGTGCTACCATTCCGGGCCAGAGTGGACCTGGGAGCAATGGCAATGAAGCGGTGCTCTGTATTCCCCAAAGCTCCAGCATCACTGGAACCCATCAGATTGTTTAGTGTCATATCCAGGACTTTTTTTTTTAAAGCTTTGCTTCCATTTCCTCAGTGTGGGTTTAATTTCTAACAATTTATCATTTTCATTATTGTTTCAGTGTTGTTGTCTTTGCCGTAGTATGTATTTATTTTCATTTTAAGTCTGTATGTGGTATTTTAAATTTCTTTTCAGTGGCTAGGTTTATAGTAGACCTGGCTGCTTTATTTATGATTTAAATGTATTATGTTAAATGTTTTCAATCAAAAAATAAGTACCAACATTTTTTTTTTTTTTTTTTACTCAAATGATATTTTTGCTAATTTCTGTTGTTAAAAATTGCACACCTACACTTTTCAGATGAAAAAAAAAAAACAAAAAAAAAAAGACAAAAAAAAAAAAACAGATCTTTCAGATAATAAGTGATCATCCCAATAGATCAGACGGCACTTCCATATTCTCATCATGTTCTTTTTAGATCTCATTCACCGAAAGGTTTTTGATTGATTGATCGATTTTAACGGTGTGTCAACCCATCTGTGATTATTTAATGCCGAGAAGTTAAGGAATTGCATGTTTATATTAATATTTTGTGTAGTTTCTGAAGAGTTTTGCACATGACTAGATGACATCGGGTATTTCTAATACAAATTTGTAAACATCTATTTGACCCATAGATGGAATCCTAATAGGTACTACCACTCTGGGTCTTGGTGGATCTGAGATTGATGGCAATGAAGGGTACACCACTCTCATAAGTGCTCCAGAACTGGAGCCTCACCATTAGATGCAGTTAAATGTCATGTCCAGGACACAGGAACATATTCTAAGCCCCACCAACAGGACGCAGGAGAGAAAGGCTGTGAACAGAACTTTTTCACTAATTAAATGCTTTTTCATAAATAAGTTCTATATTTGATTTTGTTTGTAATTTTTAAAATCTTGTTTTACCATTAAAAAAATATGCACACATACACTAGCGGTCTCTACACCTTTCAGGTGAAGAATCTAGATTATTCAGATAAGAAGTGATCATCCCAATAGATCAGACGGCACTTCCATATTCTCATCATGTTCTTTCTAGATTTCACTTAACAGTCGAGAAAAATTTTTGATTTCAATCTTATGTCAACCTGTCAGGAACTATTTTATGCCTAGAAGTTGGGGAATTATGTACATTTATATTCTGGAGTAGTTTTTAGAGTATCATTTATATCATTTTCATGTTCCAATTATGTAAATCAACAATTGTATCAGATTAAATAATCTAAAAATTCAACCAAATGTCAAACAAACAATTTATATGCATGTTCAAAACTTTAGAATCAAGATCTATAGAAAATTAAATGCATTAAACTTGTCATTTCTTGGGTTCTAATGGATGGTACAATCTAAAAAATATTTATATGACTAGAAAGAAAATAAAATAATCCATTTAGATATGTAATTTTTATGCGCTTTTAACCATTGAATTTTTAAAAAAATTTTTTTACACCAAGTTAAAATTGCATTTTGCTTTAAAAAGCTGAAGACACAAAATGAACTTTTTTGAGACTTAATTTTACATGTTACTTTGTTTTGCAAAATTCATATGGTCATTCTTCACCAATATTCTTGAAATTTAACAACCAATCAGAAGAAACCCTAAATTACAACCAGGAAGTTGTTCGTTTTTCCTTTTCTGATCAATAGAAGTAAAATTACTCATAAGCAAAGTTGACTTTTTTCTTCTTCAAAAGTTACAAGATCAGCAAAAGAAAAAGAGCAATATGCTCTTAATAGAAGATAAGTCTCAGAATTATTTTGATATAAGAGAAATTTTGATAATGCTTTAATGCACAGCTTTTTTTGTCAAAGTTTTATTTTTGGAGGTGGGGGAGGGACAAGAAAAACTTTAAATTATGAAAACGTAAACAAAAATTTTGGCAGACTCGTCGTTTTTTGTTATAAGTTCTCTTTCCCACATTTTTGCATAAATATCAAAGACAATTCATGCTAAATGCTCTAAGCATAAATTGTTAAAATCAACTTTGCATTTTTAAAAGAATTTCGGGGGGGGGTCAAGTGTTCCATCCATGTGGAACCATCAATGTAAATTCCCAGGTTTATTTGTATTGACTGTACGTACAAAAATCAAATGAAAAGTTTTCTTCTGTGTGTGTGTGTGTGTGTAATATATATAAATAAAACACTTCAAATTTTTTTTTTTTTAAACGCATGAATGAGTCTTGAAAAAAATTCATACAGCTACAAAAAAGTCTCTTTATACATGTATTTTTATAGATATTTTTCCCCTTTTATCTTGAATAGATGAATAGTGGATATCTAGTGCAAGTTATTTCTCTCCATGCTAAAAATGTATTATTATTTGATGATAAATTTTGTATGTAATGTAAGATAACATATTTAAAAAGGTTTTAAGTTATCTAAATTAATACTATATGTGTATATAAACAGTATTAAAATGAAAATGTTGAACAATCTTGTAGTAAACTTAGGGAATGGGAGCGCTGATACTAATACCCCTCATTCTCTCAATAATGGGTTTCAGTACAGAAATACACACAATGATTGCAGAATCAGAAAGAACATATTTCTACATAAGATTGCCAAGTTATATCAAGATTGCTGCAAAGTTAAAGAAATGGTTAAGAAATCACTGAATGTCATGTAAATTAGTCCGTGATTTGAAGTAATTTTAATGTAAAATCATGTCAAATTTTGGGGCTTCAGAACTTCTGAACCACTTGGAACATTTGTTTAATTCAGTTTTGGAATCCATTTATAGAGATCTTTATAACAAATATAATAAAATAGCAATAACCTTAAAGAAAAGAAAAAAGTCACCTTGGAATGCTATTATAACTGATAATGGACATTAGAAAAATGTTTTCAATGAAAAATTAAATTAAGTTTGAATAAATGGAACCAAAATCGAGGAGATAAAGAAAATTTTAACTCACCTTTTTCCTACATTCAATTTTCTTTGCCCATTTTGTTTGGGCCCAACGCCTATTGATGGCTTTTCTATCCCAAGCGGTTTTCACTTCATGGCTTTTGGCAGAGTGACGGAAATTAAGAACAAATCTCGTCAAATGCAAACTTTTGAAGTTGATGGCTCGAAGAGGAACACCTGTAACAGGTCCTACAACCAGAGCCTAAAGGCAGGAAGGGGAAAAAAAAAAAAAAAAAAAAAAAAAAAAAAATCAAAAGCAATTGTTGGGGGGGGGGTTAATGAAATAATTTTCTGATTAAGAATTCCTAAATACATACATTTATTATCTTATTCATAATTATTAACCAAAAAATATTTAAAGTTATTGCATCCAGAATATCAGATTAGAATGTTGTCATCCTCCAAATCAGACGGCACTTCCAATTCAATTCATCATGTTCTGAAACAATCCTATTCATCTCTTAAATCCTAGATGAAAGCTACATGATTTTTCAATAGAAATATTTAACACAAAAACAAATGGTTATAATACTGTTAATGACAAGGATTATTGTATTTAAAATTTTTAAAGAAAGAAAAGTAATGTGAAAAGTTTTGAAATTATTTTACCAGAAGATACATTTCCAAAGTTAAAAAAAATCTTCATAATATTTAAAACAAGAAAATGTTTACTTACTTTATTCTGATCAATGATGTCAACAATGGCACATAACCGTCCAGCATAGGGGCCACTGACAATGTAGGCCACACGGCCAATTTCTACAAATTTTCTATTGAAAACCTGGAACATTAATGATTAGCAAGTATAACAAAGAAATAAAAACATTGTTGCTTTTTTTTTTTTTTTTTAAATTCAAAATACAGAGTAAATTCAGTGCATTAAGTAATTCTTTTCTTTTTAAAATAATGTTAGTTCCCCAAATGAACCCGATTACTTGGCACTTTCATTCATCATTACTTTTAAAAAACTTGAATTTTTCTTACAGATAACTACAAAAAGGAGGGAAACATTGCTGTAGTCAATCTAATATTACCTTCGTTGATATACAAATTATGCAACTGTGCATTACAAATACCAAAGAAACTATAGAAATATGCATTGTACATTGGAATATATCTGAAAATTTCTAGAGTTTTTGCAGACAATTTTTTTCATTTAAAATACACACAATACTTTATCTATAAAATTCGACATTGACAAAAGAAACCCCAACAAACCGAAGATATGTCTAATCTTGCCACCGAATTCATTTTAATGAATAAAGAAATTAAACAATTTGGTTACATAAAAACAACAAAAAAACTCCCAAATCACAATGATTTAAGTAGATTAAGTCTAGTAATTCTTTTTCTTTTTAACAAGAAATGAAAATTGTATTTCGTTCAAACTTACTTCAAAATTTATTTTCGCTTAAGCTTTCGATGAAACAGTATGAAAAAAATGTATGCCGTAAAAACTTGGTTACATCGAAAAGCAAGATCTAATCTTTAATTTGCCTCCCTTTTATTTGATTTTATATAATTTGAAAAATGATAAATAGTAAAAAAAAAAATTACGTTACATTCGTTTGAGGGTGTATAATTAGTTTAAACCGAAGAAAAAATTTTTTTAACAAGTTACCGTTTTTCAAATTATTTAAAATTAGAAAATAAAAGACGAATAAAATATCATCTTACATAAACAGCCATGAAAGTAAATAAAGGATTGTAATCCGACAATATGTATAAATCCAAGTGGAAGGAGAGATTTAAGAAGTCGACACAATAAATAGCGTTTCGGTTCTACTGAACCATCATCAGAACCATGAGGGGTGATATTAGCGATGTTAGGTCAACGATGGATGTTTTTTTTTAAACATCCATCGTTGACCTAACATCGCTAATATCACCCCTCATGGTTCTGATGATTATTCAGTAGAACCTAAACTCTATAGTGTCAACTTCTTAAATCTCTCCTTCCAATTGGATTGAATTGTTATCTATTTTTCTACATAAACAGCCTTTTTTGTTTGGATTTGTTTTTCAGCGTGACAAATTTTTCACGTTTTTTTTTCATATTGTTTCCAAAAAAAAAAAAAAAAAAAAAAAGCAAAAATAAGTTCTTCTGAAGTAAATCTGAACGAAATACAACTACCATTTTCTTGTAAAAAATTTATTACTAGTTTAATTCAGCTCTACCATGATATAAACTAGAAAAAACGTGAAGGAGTCATTTTTCTCCCATAACTTTAACTGTAAAATTAGTGAAGTAATTTTCTTCAGTTAGTTCAATTCTTAAAAAGTAATTTCAAATCTTTTTTAAGACAGTTGATCTTATTTTCTGAGTCTTATTTTATAAAAGCAATTAAAATTTGTCTTAAATATTCGGTTCAAAGAAAAAAAACTTCATAGATTGTAGGTTAGATCAGTGATCGCTTACAACATGTGGCACGTTACTTCGAGGAGATGAGCACCGCTAAGTGGACTCCACAAGTGCGATGGCAATAAGGGAAATAGCGTGGAAATTCAACGAGAAACATCCACCTATCTAATCTTCGTGTGAATTTTGGTGAAGTTATATACGTTCATGCAACGTAATATTTTATACCAGCAACTTTTTAAGAGAGGGTCTTTTTAAAAAGAGGTTTATATCAAAAGATTTTACACTTTTTAAAACGACGAAAACTGTCCATGAAACTTGGAAGATTGAAAACGCGCATACGATTTTTCTAATTAAATAGGTTTTATCATAACAGTAACATCTCGAATTTAGCGAAGAACTATAGAGAATAATCAAATTTTAAGGGTTTGAATTGCAATCATAATATTATACGATAAAAATTGGTACAGAATGTTTTCTTTTACTTTACTTAGTTTAATACTTTAAAACCTCTGTCAATTAATTGCTATTTCTAAGCAAAAGAATTTATTTGTTCCACCATGTGCTTCAGCACTTTTCTTTTTTTTTTTAAACACTTTTTAAGAGTTGTTATTTGACATTTTCATTTTTTTGGTAATATTTAAAAAAAATATTTTTAAAAAAAGATCGTCGACAGGTAAATTCTATATGATAAATAATAACACCAATATTAGGTTTAAAAATTAAATCTATACGTAACCGGCGAACGTGCGAAACGCACGTGACACAATTTCATTAATATAATCAATTTTAATGGCTAATTTTAAGCATATAATTAAAATCAACTAAACATAAAAATGGCACCTCTAAATAATAAAACAAAGAAAAGAAGGAAGCACTTAAGAATTATTGAAAGATCATAAAAGTATAAATTAATCTAAGATCTTAAAGACATTAATTCAATTCGCCATATTGAAAAAGGCCATGTGAAGATGAAAAAGTACATGAGAAATTATTTCAATCAAGTTAACAACTCAAAAAAATAGTTTCCCTTAAAAATGAATATATTAGAACAATAAGTCAACCTTAGTGAAACATTTGGAGTACATATAAAGTAAAATTTAAAGGTAAAAACTTAAAATAAATTGAAATTTAGTAGCCACGAAAAAAAGATCTACTCACCATTTTCGCTGGAATCTGATTAAAGGAAGTAACCAAGTACGCAATTGCAAACGTGACGTTTTACACTCTTCCGGTTACATTTATCCGGTTTTTTTAGAGTTTATTCTGTAAAAATGAATACAAATAAAGATACTCATATTTTATTTATCTGTAAAAAAAATACTAATAAATTATTTATCAGAATTTTAATCGTAGTATGATTTTTCTTTTCGGAGATTAATCCCGCACCAAATATTATCAATTCGTACTTAGGAATGTTACATTTTTGTTAATAAACTCTCAAAATAATACTGTAAACTATAAAACTATATTTTCTAGAAAAAAAAAAGAATCAAATGCTAACTCAACCGACAAATAAATGAAACTTGGAAAATACTTTTATTCGGTATTAGTATTCTCGCTTAAGGAAATCATTCAACGGCTTGATATCGAGCCATATTTACCTTTATAGAACTTGTATGATAATTAATTACAAGAAAATGATGGGAAGCACGCTATGATTATTTAATCGTTTCTCTTTTGAGAAATTATAATGATGACCCCCTCATACACACTTAGTATTAAGTTGCAAATTGAATTGAAAATAACTTTATTCTCTATAAAGATTTTAACGATCATACGCTGACAAAAATTACGGTATGATGTGTCACTTTTGCTATGTTGTGGTCACTAACATACAAAAATTAGATCATTATTACATAGATTATATCATCAAGCAATTAATTTTGGAAACAATCCATATCCAAAAATGTCCCAAGCTTTTCATTCTATCGCTCTAGTGTAAGTACCATGACTTGAATTTACTAAGCTTTTTGCTTAGATGTGGCACAATGCTATAGGAATGGGGCACCCAATGAGACTCGAATTCAGTCTTGTAGTTTTGCTAGTCTAGCTTACTAACCATTGCACCACCCGAGGCACCCTCCATGTACCATGACTCATTCTAATTTGAAATTCTTTTTTTTAAATGTGTCAATGCAAAACAATCCAAGAGGTTGCAGAAGTAAATGCTCACAATTTAACGGTTGTTTTATAGTTGCACCAAGTTAAATAACTAAAATAGCTTGACAAATAAAAATTGTTTTTAAATTGCCATTTAAAAATCTGCTCTGCCCTTTTGTGAAACAAAAACAATCCTTATTAGTTCTATAAAAGGGTTGTTCTGGGAATGTTGTTGGTATCATTTATAAAGACTACATTTGTGTTTTTCATACAGTGAAAAATGTGCATTCATACGCTTCAAGTAAAAATAAGAATAATATATTTGTTGAATTTCGAAGGTATGATTACAGTACAAAATATATTTATCCGTGTAGAATGATAATATGTAAACACATATAAAATATTCATACCAACAACATCTGATACACATTTCAGTTAACACACCAGAATAAGCAATTATTGAAAGTGAAAAACTAGTAAGGACAGAAATGTTCGTACTTAGATATCTGAAAGACTTTATCTTTATTTAACACCAAGTGAAATAAAGTTATTTTTAAAATAGCATACAATACTTTTTGATTTCTTTTTCTTTTTCTTTTTTTAAGTTTATATCATCCTTCATTTTCAGTTCAAACGAAATCTACTGAAATCAAGACTATACCAAGTAAAGGCCTGGCATCCATTCATCTGGAGTCTTTGACTGAAGTTAGACATGTGGTGGCTTAAATTATCACTAATCTACATATTAAGAAACATTTTTTAGTAAGGAACTTATTTGTGATATCTAGTAATTATCTTAGTAATTGTACCTATTACTAAGAATAACTCCGAAGGAAGAATATGAGAATTTCGTTAACGCTCTCTTAGAAGCGGCAACGGAATTCATTCCAACTAAATAAAGAACAAAATCTAGAGTCCCATGGGAGACATTAGCGGTTAGAGAAATTCGTGCGGACGTGAAAACTGCCTCCAAATGCAACAGGAAGAACCCAACCAGTACCAATCCGCTGAAACTTAAAAAGGCACAAAATGAATTAGCTAACATATACATAAAAAACAGACAGAATGCATACAAAATCAGATCGATAAGATAGGAGACTCGGTTGAAGATAAACAATCTAGGATAGCATGGCAAACGATAAACGAAGTGAGCAGAAGAAAGAGCACAACCAAAGCTAAATTGAAAGCTACCAGCCAACAAGATCGAATACACATGTGGAAACCGCATTTAAAGAATTTACTCGGAACCCCCTGGAAGTTACTCATGAACTAATCAAGAGAATTATTTGTAAGCAATTAGACATAAAACTAAGACCGTTTACTCAAGAAGAACTCGACTTGATACTGAGAAAAATTAAAAATAGAAAAGCAGCAGGGCTCGAAGAAATACACCCAGAAGTGTGGAAGACCAGAAAATTCGACGACATACTGCTCCGACACTATAATGTATAATCAAAATCCTATAGGCAGGTGGATAAAGGGATGCATCCTCCCCTTTCCTAAAAAGGGCTACTTCGGATTAACCAAGACCTACCGAGGTATAACACTTACGTCCATAGCGGCCAGGATATACAATGTCTTACTACGCAACTGCATAGAACCCCAAATTAACAGCATACTTAGAAAGAACCAAAATGACTTCCAGACAAATAGATCCACGACGTCACAAATTTTGACAATCCGTCGAATTCTTGAAGGTGTACGTGCAAAAAGCCTACAGGCAACAATATTCTTTGTCAACTTTACTAAGGTCTTTGACTCCATTCACAGAGGAAAGATGGAGCAAATTCTACTTGCTTACGGCCTACCAAAAGAAACCGTCGCAGCCATAATGGTGCTCTATAGAAACACCAAAGTAAAAGTCCCTTCTCCGGATGGAGACACAGACTACTTCGACATTGTAGCAGGTGTACTGCAAGGAGACACATTAGCCTCATACCACTTTATCATCTGTCTAGACTACATGCTTAGAACATCTATCGATAAAATCAAAGAAAACGGTTTCAAGCTAACAAAAGAAATAAGCAGAAGGTACCCCGCAATGATATAGTGCTTCTGGCAAATGCACCCGCCCAAGCTGAAACCCTGCTACATAGTCTGGAACGAGCTGCTGCAGTCAATGCAAGGCGGAATATATGTTTTAATCAAACTCCAGACTAAACGGTAGCTCTCTAAAACTAGTTGACAAGTTCACCTACCTAGGGATCAGTGTCTCATCAACTGAGACAGATATCGACACGTGACTAGCGAAGGCATGGACAGCTAATGATAGACTATCAGACATATGGAAGTCAGACCTGACCAATAAAATGAAGCGTTGTTTCTTCTAAACAGCTGTCATGTCGATACTGCTATATGGATATACTACATGGACACTAACTAAACGTATGGAGAAAACGCTTGATGGCAATTACGCAAGAATGCTGCGAGCAATATTGAACAGCACCCCACAAAGCAGCAGCTGTACGGCCACTTACCACCGATCATGAAAACTATCCAAATTAGACGAACCAGATATGTGGGACACTGCTGGAGAAGCAGGGACGAGCTCATAAGTGATGTACTCCAGTGGACCCCTTTACATGGACGAACAAAGGCAGGACGACCAGCTCGAACCTACATACGGCAGCTCTGTGCCGATACGGGATGTTGCCTTGAGGACTTGCCGGAAGCAATGGACGATAGGGAGGGGTGGCGAAAGAGAGTCTAGGATATTCATGCTGATAGAGCGACATGATGATGATGATGATGATGACTATGAATCGATTATTAAGCAGAAAGCAGAAAATCTACCTGTATAAATGTTGTATGAAAAGTACTCGATATCAATTACCCCTTTGTAATAATGGAATAGTCATAAGAGACAACTATCATTCGATATATAAGCAAGAGTATTATTTGCCATTATCAAAGTTAAATAAAGATTACCTATAAGTTTATTCTGGTCTTTGTTTTCTAACAATAAATCAATCTGAAAATGATTTTAACTTTTACAAAAATACTCATTCAAAAAGCATAAAAATATTTTTGGAAAAAAATAATATTTTAGGAAAAAATTTTTTGGAAAAAAAAATATATAACGAGATTCAGGGAAGCAAAAATTTTGATAATATTAAAAAGATTTATTTCATCCATATCAATCATTTTAAGTTATTTAATACCAAATCCTCTTTATATATATATATATATATATATATATATATCAAATATATGTATAAAGAGGATTTGTAAACATTAACAGAATTTTGTGGATAACATTTTAAAATGAGCCTGAGCTCATTTTTTTGTACATAGTTAAATGGTTTCAAGTATTTCTAACTAACATGAATAATTCTATTTACTATTAATCATTTGTTTGCTGAAAGATATATGGTTTCAGGTATTACTATAAAACAGTAACGGTTTAACATCAGTCATTTGTTTGCACATATTTAAATGGATATACATATATGATGGTAATTTCATTTTTAAATGAGTAATAACTAATTTTCTTGTACACTACTATTGCTATTGTTTCTACACGGTTAAATGGTTTCAATTATTGCTATCTAACACTGATAATAAAAGAAACCCATTAAATGTCAAAGCACAGAAACTTTTTAAAAAAGCCTAAAAAGAACAAACCAAAAAGAACAATAAGATTAAATTCATGGCCAAATTGATAAAATTAGAAATTCAGTAGGAGATAGACCATAAGGTATAGCATAGGCAGACAGCAAATACACTAACCCAAGAATCCCTACTGCATAGCCAAGAGCAAGCTGTGGGAGGTATTGGCCTTTACATAAATGTAAATAAAACAGAGTTCATGAGTTTTAAACGAAAAGGTGCCATCTCCACTCTAAGTGGTGAGCCTCTAAAATAAGTGGACCTGTTCTCATACCTCGGCAACAACATCTTATCAACTGAAAGTGATGTTAAACTATACCTAGAGAAGACGTGGAATTCTATTGACTGGTTATCACTTATATGGAAGTTTGAGCTATCCAATGAAATGAAATAAGATTTCTTCCAAGCTGTTGCTGTGTCCATACTACTACATTAATGCACTACATTGACACTAACAAAACACATGGAGAAAAAGTTTGATGAGAACTACACAAGAATGTTGTATGCTGTTTTGAAAAAATCCTGGAAGCAACACACCACAAAACTGCAGCTGTACGGTCACTTACCACTCACCTCACAAACTATTCAACTAAGACAAACAAGATATGCAGGACACTGCTGGAGAAGCAAGGACAAATATATAAGTAACATTCTCTTATAGACACAAGATGCAGCCTAGAAGACCTGCTCGAAACAATAGATGATAGGATGGCTGTCCAGAGAGAGTCAAGGAAATCTGTGTTGCCAGTGCAACTTAATGATGATAATAATGATTGTTTGTTATATCTATAAACAAAGTGCTCAGTATCAGTAATAGAGCATGTGTAGATCTAAGTTTCAATATTTATCTGATAATTGCATAAGCAACAATGGATACTCTCCAAGTGCTGTTGATGCAGTGTCTACACTATTAAAACTATATATATATATATATTGTAGAAATTTTGTTAAGGAACTGGTGATCCTGTTTCACCGAATATCAGCAGCCCCTTGGAATCACGTGGCGTCCATTATAAAAAGAGCTACGACTGATGATTCTTCCTCTCTTTTTGTTCCACTCCCACCGCTGTTAGCAACAGGTCCATTCGTAGCAGCCCTTGACGGCAAACGTATTTGGAACCTTCCACCAGCAAGGAGCCAAGAGCGACGAACGCACGTGCTGAGTTAAAAGGAACAGGATATACAGCTAAGTTCCAGCAGGCATTTTATCTGCAAAACCAAACCTTACCTTACCCTACCTTACCTTACCTTAAACCTTTACCTTATAACTTTATCTTAAACCTTTACTTTATGACTTTACCTAATAACAACCTTACAACTAAACCTTACAAACCTTACAAAACCCTAGCACCTATCTGAACCTTGAACTCTTTTTCGAACTCTTACATATTCGTTGTTTGTTCCATTTGGTGTAAAACCCTGTTTATTGTTGTTGTTGTATATAAATTTTGTTGCACTAAAAGTCGTTCGTCTCCTTTCTTCAAAAGCTGTCAACCAACTCCCTACTGCTGTTGAAGTACGGTTTATTCTTTTACAAAACGTAGGAATAAACCGGGATTTTGGGGGCTTATAAAAATCCCCATAATATATATATATATATATATATATAAACACACTCACACACAGATATATATTGGTTTTGGAATTTGGTTTCATTACTAAGTGACAAGAGATTTTGTTATTTTAATAAAACATTTTCAAAAAGCAAATATATCCATGATTTTTTCACAAGTAAGAACTATGGTTTGGTTTCTTTGTTGCATAGCATATCAGCCTTGGTGGGTTATTCAATGCCAAAGTTGCCCAGTTTGCAGGGGCTGCAGAATATACAGACTGCATCTCTGCATAGACCCCTCCCTCAACGAGTGTTCTAGTATGGCACTAAACAATCTGATGGTGAGGTTCCAGTACTGCTGGAGCTTTGGCGAATGTGGAGTACCCCTTCATTGCCATTGCTCCCAGGTCCACTTTGGTCCAGAGTGGTAGCACCTGATAGGGTCATATCTATGGGTCAAACAGAACTAAACTGTGTGTTGCTGGGCCAATAAGAACGTCGACCTTGCAAATTATTTTTGTTGTTCGTGTGAGTAAATTGACAGCTAGTGGATAATGAAGAGAACAAAGGCGAGATAAAAGTAATAACAAACGACAATTTATTTCGTCGTTGGTTAAAGAATTATGGTCGTATAGATGATGGAAATAGTAGAGACAGCTGGCGGTCGTCGTTGATAGTAGAGACAGCTAGTGGTCGTCATTGTTGGCAGGGACAGCTGGTAGTCGTCGATTATAGAGACAGCTGGTGGTTGTCGATGGTAGTAGAGACAGCTGGACGACTGATGTCCCGGTTGTGCAGTACTCTGGTTTAACGGGGGGGGGGTCGATGTTGTCTCAAATGTAGTCCAAGCAGTGAGTCAATCGTGGACTAGATACTGCAGTGCTGGAGCTGGTCAGCAGTTGGTGCTGGTAGCTTGGTTGACATGTCTTAGCACTATGTAGGTGAGGAACGAACGAACAAACGGGTGACTAAGACTACTGAGTCTTAGCACTGCTGAGCCGAGGAACAAGCGAACAAGGAGTATGACTAAGACTACCGTGCCTTAGCATGGCAGAGCTGAGGAATGGGCGAATGGGTGTCGTGACTAAGACTACCGTGTCTTAGCACTGCGGAGCCGAGGGACGAGCAAGCGAGTGCCGTGGCTAAGACTACCGTGTCTTAGCTCTGTGTAGTTGAGGAACGAGCAAACGAGTGGCTAAGACTGCTGTGTCTTAGCTCTGTGTAGCCAAGGGGTGAGCAAGGAACCGGGGGGTAAGACTACTGTTCTTAGCTCTGCGTAGCCGGGGATTGAATGAACAAGTGGTTAAGACTACCTTGTCTTAGCTCTGCGTAGCCGAGGAACGTGCGAACGAGTGTCGTGGCTAAGACTACCGTGTCTTAGCTTTGTGTGAGCGGGAATTGATCGAAATGGTTAAGTCCAGATGGTCGTATTATCATCTTCGTGTTTGCCTCCACGCCGTCTGCTTCGACAAGTTCATGAACTGTCAGAGATACTCCAACACCAGGGATGGACACCTCTAATAGTCCTTAAAAGGACCTTTTTGCATATCTACGTAGGTGTAAGGCGAATATGACCACTAGATGTAGGATCACTCCTTGAGAACTTCGCTTACGAGTCCGGATTCTAAAGAATCGTACCAACGTGCGAACCGATATTTGTTGTTTACATTTTAAATAGGGCACGACAAGGCCTTCCCCGAGATAATTGATCATATCAATTAGAGATAATAATCTGTACGTAAATTATTAGGGAAAGTGACCTCCCTTCCAGATCAGGTTTGTTGATGTGGTGGCGTCGGGGTACATCTGAAAGGAGGTGTAGTTGACTCTGTGGTATGTTGTCGACCTTCCAAAAACGCTGGTTTCGTCCGATCGATGGCTATGGTATCAGTCGGGTCACCGCGCTTGACCGTGATGTGTTTGTTCGAATGTCAGAGAACTTTAAAAGGACCTTGGTAGGCTGGTGTAAGTGGTTTCCTTACAGCGTCGTTCCGTACGAAAACCTACTTACAGTCTCGTAGATGATGAGGGATGAAAGCGCCTGTTTGTGGCTGTCGCAGAGGTGTGTATTTCAAACGTACCATTTTGTGGCGGAGCTCCTGGATGAATGGTGCTGATGGTTTTGAAGCCGTGTCGAGGGAGACGTTGAAATATTCTCCTGGGAACGAAAGCGGTGTGCCGAAGACGAGTTCGGCTGGCGAACAACCAATGTCTTCCTTTACGGTATTTCTCCATGCGAGGGGGATTAAAGGCAATTCATCCACCCAGTTCGTCGAGTCAGTTCAAAGAGGTTTTTAAGGATCTATGGAACCTCTCAACGTGGCTGTTAGCCTGTGGATGGTAAGTAGTAGTTTTGATGTGTTTGACACCGAGTAGGTTTGTGAATCCCTGAAAGAGAGATAATTGGAACTGTGCTACTCTATCCGTCGTAATGACTAGAGGTGTATCAAACGTACTAATCCATTCTTTCAGGATGGTCTTGGCAACGGTGTTTGCCGAGATGTCCTTAATTGGCACTGCTGTTGGCCACCGTGAGAAGCGGTCCACCATCGTCAGTAGGTATTGGTAATCTTGACACATAGGCATTGGTCCAACCAGGTCGATGTGAATGTGTGAAAACCGTACGTCAGGATTCTTAAAGGTACCGATAGGAGACTTGGTGTGCCGGTGGAATTTACCCTGTTGACACTTCAAGCACATAGAGACCCCTTCTCAAATGTCTGTATTCATATTAGGCCAGACGAAGTGTTCCGCAATGAATTTGACTGTTGCACGTTTACTCGAATGCGACAACCCATGTAGGTGTCGGAATACCTGTCTCCGTAATACCGGGGAAACGAAAGGCTTCGGGTTGGTCTGGCTGACGTCGTAGTACAGTCTTCCATCGCTTCGAGGTACTGGAAACTCTGAAAGTTTCAAGGTGTTCGTCATCACCTTGTGGGGGGGGGGGTATGTAATTTGGTTATTTCAGTAGATTGCTCTCTAAATTATTCCCACCACACATACAACACAAAACATTACAATCGCGTGAAAGAAATGGAATAGAACACAACGAACATTAAACAACAAACAATCTAATATGCATATAACAGAATATGAAAACAAACAAAATATATGATGTGTAAATGGCCTTTTGGAAAATAAAGTTTGACAAAAGGAAAATAAATTTGTTTAAAGATGTGTGTAGGGTCATGTTAACGAAGTCCGTAAATAAGTCGTTCTTACTTACATTAAGTTTATAGCGGGTTTTATGATTTTGGCGACAGCGTGTCTCGTGGATGAAAGAAAGTTTGTCGGGTTTTCCTTTTGAATATAATTCACGGCCATTTGAAAAGAGGTCATGAACTTTAGTTGAGGAAGGAAAGGAATTGGTTGGACATAGTATCGGCTACTGGCTTAGTGGCTTGTGTTCGTCTGTGTCTTCGTTTGTGTGTAAGCTTGTGTCTTGTGTGTATGGCTTCCTAACTCTGTGTTATTTATATCCTACAGGTGGATCAAAGAATCGTCCTAAAATCTTGGCGCGTAGACATTTATTGACCAATCAGATTTGTATTTTACTATTTTATTTTCGAGCCTAAATATTTTCTGTAGGTTCACTTCCGATCCTAATTTTCTAGAATGTTCTATTCCATGTTTTTAGCTGATTGGTTGAAAAATATAAAAATGTAATTTAAATGCTAATGCGGGTTTGATCCTAAATTTCTAGAATGTTCTTAAGTATGTTTTTATTGCTCATTTTAAGACTAGAAGAAATTTGTATCCCATAACCTCTTGTAACGTTGCGTCGGATTTTTGTTCTTTAGCAATTAAATCCTAACTCAGAACGTCGCTCTCAAGAGCATAGATTTCTGTCCGGGATAGGGTGTCCACGACTGTGTTGTCCTTCCTCTTAACGTGGCGTATGTCCATGGAGAACTGTGACAAGTTGTAGAGATATCTGATTTCCTGAGCCGTGTATTTGTTCGAATTCGTACTCATTGCTGTTGTTAGAGGCTTCTAGTCGGTATAAACAATGAAATTTCTTCCCTCCAGAAGATGTCTGAAATGTTTAACTGCTAAGTAAATTGTCAGTAACTCGCGTGAAAAGGTGCTGTATCTTCTCCGCGCATGTGAATGCTTAGCTGAAAAGAACGCAATAGGTTTGCGTTGAGAGTCGCATTCCTGTTCAACCACTGCTCCTAGTCCTGCGTATGATGCATATATTGTAAGGGTGAGACGCGTTTGTGGGTCGTCCTTTATATACGATAGCTTGGTGAAGTTCACCAACGCAGTCTTTGCTGCGTTGAATGCGTATAGAGCGTCCGTTTCCAGTGATATGTTCGTCAGAGGTTGGAGAATAGTAGAACAGTGTGGGATGAATCGTCCGTAAAAGTTTATCATCCCAATGAAACGTGGGAGATGTTTTATTGACGTTGGCGTTGGAAAATCCTGGATAGCGCTGATTTTTGTTGGTAGCGGGGTTTTTCCATTTGCATCGGTGTGGTGTCCTAGGAACTCGAAAACACATTTGTCAAGGTTCAAACGTAGCCCATAATGTGAAAGTTGTCTGAACACTTCACGTAGGTGTTAATAATTGGATTCCTCGTCCTTGTTGGCAACCAGGGTATACATAGGAGAGTCCGCTCAGAACTTCATCCATCAGACGCCGAAAGGTCTAGACAGCGTTGTGTAAACCGAATTGCATTTTGACGAAAGCCAAACGGTGTCGTCACTGCTGTCTTAGAGATGTCCTCCGGAGCTACGGAGATCTGATGGTATGCTTTTGTTAGGTCGATCTTTTTGAAGATACGAATACCTTGCAGTCCGGAAGTAAAATCATGAATGTAGGATACTGGATATTGATTAGGAATAGTTGATGCATTAAGCTTCCTGTAATCGACACATATACGTGGTGCCTTCAATAAGATTCCAGCCTTTTTTTGTACAGGCATTTAAAATTATCGTAGACTCTTAAAAATTCAGTATATTATTGCTATACATCTTATGAGATGACGGACCAATTTTTATAATTTCAGGTTCAAATGAACAGCTACCGCAGCAATTGGAATACACCCTACTAAAGCCTGATTGCCACACTCGGTGAATTTCAAAAATCCAATCTGGACGTGAGGAGACTTTAGAAGAACGAAATACAATAAAATTCTGTTTTAAACTTGGAAAAAATGCCACAGAAACGTAAGGAATGCTTCAGACTGCTTTTCGACCATCTTGCATGAATCGAGCATCTGTTTTTGAGTGGCATAAGAGATTCAAGGAAAGCAGGAAGTCAGTGAGGGATGATGAGAGGTGTGTGAGGAGTAAGGAAGTCAATACACCAGAGTTGATTGGCCAAAGGGTTAGGGTTAGGGTTACTAGGTTGAAGTTTTAAGGGAGTTCAGGAAGAGATTCCATCGGAAGAGGCCAGCACTCTTCAAAGCCTTTGCGGTGCCAAAGCTCTGCACTGTCGAGCGAACAGGCCAGGAGGCCACGGCTAAGATTGGCGTTATCTTAGCGCTGCGTAGATAGCGAAGCGGTAGCTAAAGGCTAACCCGTGCCTTTAGCGCTGCGCAGCCCGACGGACGAGCGGAACCGATCGAATTGTTAAGACCGGATGGTCTTAGAGTCCTCCTCGTGTTTGGCTCCGGGCCGTCTACTTCGACTGGTCGGTAAAGGACCGTCAGAGATGCTCCAACCTGCAGAAGGGGACCTCTAATAGTCCTTAAAGGACCTTTAGTGCATATCAATATGATGAAAAATAGGGTGAATCTACCACTAGAAGTGGGATTCAGCCTTGAAGCAAGGCAATTTGTTGAAAAAAAGGAACGTACCGAGAGGTGAGGCGGATGCAACCACTAGATGTAGGATTCAGCCTCGTGGAGCCGAATGGCTCCTGAGAGCGTCGCGGACCTCTATTATTTATCGATGCGTCCCACCAACGCATGAATATGGCAAAAGGCCGTTTTTAAGGTGGGTCCGGTCGCAGGGCTTAAGCCCACATGCGTCCGGCAAGGCCAAAAATACCTTCGACCTCGTCGGCATTCCCCTTTTTGGGGCGCCTCAGGCGCAACGCAATAACCCCCACGAAGGGTGTAAAAGCCTGGGGGTGGCCCCCTGAGGTCGGAGGAACTCTCTAGTGCCGAAGCACACCTGGCAGAACCGCCTAGAGGTAAAACGGCCAACCAAATGCGACCCAACAACTGGAGAGGAAAGGCTACACAAACGCCCTAAAAGAGCGTCCGCGGGGACCTCTGTTTATTTGTCGCTGCCTCCCACCACACACGACTTGACACATGGTCAAAAGCCCGAAGGCCGATTAAAGTGGGGATAAAGCGGAAGGGAAGGTCGGGAACGAGCCGAAACTCGAACCCTGCTGGTCTATGCTGCTCATCGGCTCACTTGGTGCAATGTGAGCCTGATGAGGCAAGCAGTTTCACGAACCGAAATGTGGGTCCGGGCACGTATGCCGGGTTATGGCTTGAACTAGATACCAAGGTCTAGTGCCATACATAGATTTCGAGAAAGTCCACGGGGACCCCTGTTATTTATCGATGCGTCCCACCAACGCACGAACATGGCACAAGGCCGTTTTTAAGGTGG
The DNA here is from genome assembly GCA_963585895.1 of Sepioteuthis lessoniana. Classification (NCBI taxonomy): domain Eukaryota; kingdom Metazoa; phylum Mollusca; class Cephalopoda; order Myopsida; family Loliginidae; genus Sepioteuthis; species Sepioteuthis lessoniana. Next base: position 49,068,900 of record OY757916.1, read on the forward strand.
GTCCGGTCACAGGGCCGAAGAATATGGCACAAGGGGGTAAAAGCCTGGGGGGATGGCCCCCTTAGGCCGGAGGAAATCTCCAGTACCGAGGCACACACGGCAGAACCGCCCAGAGGTAAGACGGCCTACCGAATGCAACCCAAGAACTGGAGAGGAAAGGCCACACACAAACGCCCTAGAGCGTCCGCGGGGACCTCTGTATTTATCGAAGCGTCCCACCAACGCACGAACATGGCACAAGGCCGTTTTTAAGGTGGGTCCGGTCGCAGGGCCGAAGCCCACACGCGTCCGGCAAGGCCAAAAATACCTTCGGCCCCGTCGGCATTCCCCTTTTTGGGGCCCCTCAGGCGCCAGGCAATAAACCCAACCCCCCCGAAGGGGGTATAAGCCTGGGGGGATGGCCCCCTGAGGCCGGAGGAACTCTCCAGTGCCGAGGCACACCCGGCAGAACCGTCCAGAGATAAAACGGCCTACCGAGTGCAACCCAACAACTGGAGAGGAAAAAAGGTCCGCGGGGACCTCTGAATTTCTCGCCGCTGAAGTCTTGTTTACATAAAAGGAACGAATTCCACCCCGCCGCGCCACGTAAATAGAAAGTTTTTCTATAAAAAATGGACGTAGAAAATAAGTCCTTCTTTAGCCTGATATAGGATAGCGAAGATAATTAATTCCATTTTTATAGAGTTATTTTTGGCAGAAGTGTTTTGTAAATGCTGTTAAATGTTATTTATTCCGTTTTCTTAGCTTTAACGGCTGGTTAGGGTCGAAAACGGCTTCGTCATTTCCGGCTGTACCCGGATGTAATTTTTCTAGGGTGAGCGAGTAATCCGATCTGTTTATGTTTGTGAGCAGGTCGCGGCATGTGTATATAAATGATGGACCGAAAGTATATGCCTTTTGTTTTCATAAGTCCACACGTGCGTTTTTTATGACAACATCTCGCATTGGTAAAAGAAGGTTGCATGCCTTTTCCCTTTGTGTCTTATGGCGTGGCTCTCTGCTGTCCGTTCATGGCCTCTCGTAGTGGAAAATCTTTTTGGTAGTGGAAGGAAATGGCCTTTGGTAGTCGAAGGAATGAATTTTGGTAGTCAAATGCCTTAGTTAATTAAATTCTTCGTTATTTATACTTTTGGGGAGGTCACTAGAGTGGATCAAAAATAGGATATTGTTAGGTTTTATTGCGGGTCCTAAAATTCAAGCGCGCAGACATTTCTTGACCAATCAGGTTCGTATATTTACTCATTTATTTTAGAGCCTAGATATTTTTCTGTTAATTAGTTTCTGAGCCGGATTTTCTAGAATGTTCTTATTCTGTGTTTTTGTGTTTGTTGCATAGCCGTATAATACATATACAACTATACACATATAAATGCGGAAACATAGTCAACACAATAATGACGAACGAACACACTTCTTTAGAAAAATATACCTCACACACTTTATTCGAAATGGTTGCGAAAGGGTTATGTGTGAGAGGTGAGTTGGAGACTGAACAAACCGCAACATATTGAACCCCAGTTCCTTTGTCTTTTGCAGCACTTCTTTTTCGTTCTGCTGGGCTGCTCAATCGGGGGTCCTGAGGGCCAATAGCCCTCTGATGGGAGCTGGTTCTTTCTACAGCATCTTATCTCCAACTAACTGACTCCAACTCACTGAACCTGTCTGTGGCCCCGGGTTATATAATTGTTTGATGTCCACCTGTTTCTTGTGGGCGTCACATATGCACCCAATTCAACCCGTCCACAGTCAAGGTTATACCCTGGTAACCGGATGCACCTGTTACTCGATTGACGGCTGGGTCGAAGGTCAATATGTTACATGTATTCCAGAATACCTTGCCGCCAGGTTTTGGCACTAGGTGGGGTGGCAAGGCACAGGAGCTGTCTGAGGGTCGAATGAAGTCGTCGTTCAGCATCTTCTCAAACTGCTCCGTCGCGTATGTCAGTTTGTGTAGTGCAAGTCATCTTGGTTGGGAAGTGCTGGTGGCCCATTAGTTCTATATGGTGTTGTGTTTGGTGGTCACCTGAATCAGTGGCTTTGAATGGTTGATTCAAGATGTCCACATAATCCTGGCCGTGGCATGCTGCGATTCCGATTCCCGTGGTACTGTGTCGTGCTGGCGTCCCTATGACGTGGAGATTCGTCAGGGTGTCGGACAAGGTTCTTGAGTTCATGTGAATCGACAGTTCGTAATGCACCAGGAAGTCTACACCGAGTATTGGTATTTTTACTTTGGCCAGAGTGACGGTCCAAGTGTAGTCACGTCGCATGGGAATGAGTGTATTACCGCCGTAAGTATCTATAGTGGAACTGTTGGCAGCCTGTAGTTTGAGTGAGGTGGGCTCAGCGGATGGATCAGTTGTACGTGGTATAACGCTAATAGCCGCACCAGTATCTACTAGGAATTTTAATTTATTCCTCCAGTCCCAAATATAAAAGAGACGACATTTTTTATGCTCGTCACTGGATGAGTTCATCGTCGTCATTACTCTCCGGTTCCCTAGTTTTCCTGGGCTGACGTAATTTTGCAGTGGGGTTCACATTTTTTTGCTTGGTCACCATACGTTTGGTGATACCAGCAAATGTCCGGTTCGTCATTCCTGCATATACTGGGGGTCGTGGGCGTCGCTGGCGACTGGGCGTCCTCCTCCTTGGCCGTAAAGTGACCTTCATCTCTTTTATTTGTTTCTGAGGGTCCGCCATCATCTTCATGGCTTTGATTCCGTTAGCCGGTTGTGATTCCATCGTTTTTGGTGTTTTCCGTCGTGTTGGAAAGCGTAAACACCATATCGGCAGAATCGGCTAAGTCATTTAGTGAGGTGGCTCGAGACATCGGGGCTATTATTTGTGTGACCGACGATGGCAGTCGTTCTATCCACAAGGTTCGCAGGACGGTCTCAGAGACATGTTTTGAGCCCAATTGACTGTTCATGTATCGTAAGAGTTGGGCTGGTGTCTTATCTCCTCTCGTGACATTCTGGAGGATGTCTCTGATTCTCTTCTCCTCGGAGCGGTCCGTACGTTTAAGTATCATTTCTTTCAGGTGATCATATGGGTTCTGCTCCGACAAGTTCATGGGAACAGTCAGAGATACTCCAACACTAGAGATTGAGACTTCTAATGGTCCTTAAAAAGGACCTTTTCCGCATATCTACGTAGGTGTACTGAATTGCTTAAAACAGAACTGTTTCGACATTTTAATTACGTATTTATGCTAAACTGAATTGTTTGAAATGGAACTGTTTTTGAGATTTAAACTTTACTTACACTAAACTGAATTGTTTGAAATAGAACTGTTTTGACAACTGTGTGTAAACAAAAACTATACTTATACTAAACTGAATTGTTTGAATTAGAACTGTTTGACTAAACTGAATAGCTTGTTGTGGAGCTGATAAGCGAGTCGACCCCGCAAATGAATTTAAGTTTAATGCGTGCGAGTAGTGACAACCAAAGACAATGAAGGGGACAAAGAGGCAAGGTAACAAATACAACAAGGATGGCATTTTATTGTCAGAAATTACAGATGTGGTCATAGTATTCGGTCTCCAACTAGATAGGCGATGCCGGTAGCTGGTATGTTCGAGTCGTAGGTGCGGTTGGATGATCGTTGCTGGAAGCTGAGATCAGTCGAGTCGTAGAATGCAGGAGCGTCTGTAACAGCGTCGTGGTCGAAGTCGGTGTTGGCAGCTTGGTAGTGTACAGATCGAGTGAGCGTGGTTTGCTAAGACTTAATCGCGTCTTAGTACTGCAGACCATGTGAACGAACGGAGAGATGGTGGCTATGGTTTGCCAGGCCTTAGCATGTACGAGGTCGAGCGAGCGATCTGGTAAAGCTAGGGTTTTGTCGTGCCCCTAGCTGTGCAGGTGTCTTGGAGACGATGGTTATTGCTTTGCCGTGTCAAAGCTGAGCGGGTGTATCGAGATCGTAGCTATGGCTTTTGTCGTATCAAAACCCTGCGGACGTATCAAGCAGTAGCTAAGACTTTGCCCTGTCAAAGCTGTACAGACATATTGGGCGGTAGGTAAGACTGTTTCACGCCAAAGCTGTGCGGACGTATTGGATGGTAGCTAAGGCTGTTCGCGCCAAAGCTGTGCGGTAACTAAGGCTTTTCACGCCAAAGCTGTGAGAGCGGATCGAGATGATAGCTAAGGCTTTTCACGCCAAAGCTGTGCGGTAGCTAAGGCTTTTCACGCCAAAGCTGTGGTGGTGGCTAAGGCTTTTCGCGCCAAAGCTGTGGTGGTGGCTAAGGCTTTTCACGCCAAAGCTGTGGTGGTGGCTAAGGCTTTTCACGCCAAAGCTGTGGCGAATAAGGCTTTTGGGCGCTAAAGCTCTGCACTATCGAGTGAGCAGGCCAGGGGGCTGCCGCTAAGATTGGCGTTAACTTAGCGCTGCGGAGGTAGTGAAGTGGTAGCTAAAGACTAACCCATGCCTTTAGCGCTGCATGGCCGAACGGACGAGTGGAACCTTCAGTGCATATCGATACAAAAAAAAAAAAGGAGAGTGAATCTACCACAAGAAGTGGGATTCAACCTTGTAGCAAGGCGATTTGTAAAAAAAAAAGAGGGTGTCGAATCTACCACTAGAAGTGGCGGTGAGGCGAATGCAACCACGAATAACGTAGGATTCTATTCTCGTATGAGTTCTGGAAAGAACGTGCCAACGAGCGTTGAAAAAAGGCTTGTTGATATTAAGAAAGTGCTATGACACACAGCCCCAGTCGCGTGAATAGGAAATTCTTTTATAAAAAATGGGTGTAGAAATTAAGTACTTTTTTAACCTGCTATAAGCTGGCGACAACTATTAATTCCATTTTTATAAAGTTATTTTTGGCCGAAGTGTTTCGTAAATATTGTTAATTTTAATTTATCCCTTTTTTTGGCTGTAATGGGATGTCAAGGTCATAAAAAGGGCCTAGTCATTTCCGGCCGTACCCAGATATAATTTTTCTAAGGCGAGCGAGTAATCCGATCTGTTTATGTTTATGGGCAGGTCGTGGCAAGCTTGAAATAGAAATGTTTTTGAGAAACAGTGTACTTATGCTAAATTGAATTGTTTGAAATAGAACTGAAATTCAGCATTTCAAACTTGTAGCAGAAAGAACTTTGTATTTTTGTTAAGCGCATAAACTAATTTGACCGTTATGGTTATCGCATATTTTCACCCAATGAAGATGACTTATCCTATTCAGCCCGGACCATTTTCCTGGACAACATAAAAATGGTGAAAGCCTGCCAAACTATCTCTTCCTCAGAACCTTTTGAGCAGGATGGACGTACTTTCTCTCCGCTCCCTTCATAGCAGCAGAATCACAACATCATGAGGAAAGCCGTCTAATTTATGGATCTTTTGAGTCTACCCTCTTAGACCAATGGTTCCCAGTTGAACATGAATTAGATGCACATAATCCACCACTTACAGGAACACCTTTATGTCACCTCTAACTTTTGCTATGTCTACAGCGACGTGCAATTCTGCTCAGGCATCCAGCTACCTCATTCCTGGGCAACCTTTTCTGGCGACATTTCATGCCTCTCTCCTACAGTAACCAGGAACACACATTTGTAACAGAAAGAAACTTGTATTTTTTGTTTGGCGCGTAATTTAATTTGACCGTTAGAGTCGACGAACATTTTCACCCAATCAGGATGACCTGTCCTATTCAGCCCGAACCATATTTCCTAGCAGCACCAAAAATTCAAGAAAGCCCACGAAACTCTCTCTCCCTCAGAAATCCTCAATGGGAACAGACGTCTTATTGTCTGCTCCTGAATAGCAGTAGCAGCATCATACACTATGAGGAGAGCCATCTAGTTTATGGACCCCTTGGGTCTATTCTTCTAGACCAAGGGATCCTAGTTAAAAACAAATTAGATGATACACTCTAACAACTTCCTACCTTCTTTCCTTCCTACAAGACCTTGCAGCATACCAGCGTAAACCCCTTTACTTCATGCTGCCATTAAAACCTTGATACAAAAACCTAACGACGTCTTCATTTTTCTCCACCACCTTTATTTTCCATCAACATTTAGCGAAATACCAACACTACCAATGAAATACCAACGAAATACCAACACTACCAATGAAATACCAACGCTACTGACGAAATACCAACGCAACCAACGTAATACCAACACAACCAACGTAATACCAACGCAACCAATGTAATACCAACATAACCAACACAAAACCAACTTAAACCTTAAACCTAATAATAATAATAATAATATCCCCATCGCTATACATTTAGGGGTGACTACATCATTCCTGTCCTTAAGCAGCAAACACGACTTTTGCTATGTCTATAGCAACACGTATTCCGCTCAAACATTCAGCATTGCCTTGACTGTAACGACGCACATTCTGCTCTGGCATTTAGCTGATATAATTCCTTCTCAACTCAATAACTATTTCCTTCCTCCCTTCCTACGAGACTTGCAGCATAAAGGTACTCTTTATTCTAGATGCCATTAAACCTTCTTAAAACCTTACGGCATCTTCATTCTTCTCTCCTTTATTTTCGAACAATATAGCGAGGAACTAACGTGATTTACTTCCTTGCTAAAAACTTAACCATTTTGTCTTAGCCATCCTTGCCTAGATGGTGTCACAATACTTTCTTTATAAATGTTTGCTGGATCAATATATTAATCAATCCCACAACAAACATTTTAAAAACACCATTAACTTTAACACACTCCAAAATTCCAACTTGGCTTATATATATATATATATATATATATATATATATATATATATAATATATATATATATATATATATATATATATTGTTTTTGAATATTTTCTTATTTCCTGTTCAAGAAATATCTTTTATTTTATATACATTACCTTTTTTTAAAATCTTTTCTCGACACATTAAGTAATATTTTGTGCACTGTTTCAATATTTTTAAATAGTATAATCATTGAACTTATCTCAAATTGTGAATAAAAATTTTTGTTTTTTGTTTTAATTCAGGCTGCTTTTCTTGTCCACTCTTTCAATTTCTTTCCTTTTGCAAAAATCTTGATATATAACGAGAAATATAGTAATTACCTCAGCAAATATGCCCCGTTAGTATTTAGTTTGCCCCTCTTCATATGGTAATTGTTTAGGTCGAGCCTCGTTTTGAAATCAAAGCTCCACCATCCTTTCTTTTTCATATTATGTTGACACAATGGCTTCCTCATGACCGGCTGTTGGTTCTCTTCATTGCATTGGCCTCTTATATTCTGCTTTTGAAATTAGTGACCCTCTCAGAATGCAACATGACCAACACGCTGAGTTATCCTTACACACGATCTCGTCTTATGCGGACTGTTTACATCCGGCTGAAGGATGATGAAAAACATCGAAATAGTAAACACACATATGTACGTCACGTTTCAGTGGTTTATTTTCTTCTCTGTGTTTTTATTTCTGTGTAAATAATCGAAGTAATGACTAATAATCAATGCATGAAACATCTTTTATTTTGTTCTCTTATGTCTCTCTTAAAAAAAAAAAGAAGTTTCATTTAGTTCGCTTAGTTTTACGAGATAAAAATTGTTTTATTTTTTTTTTCAATTTTAAAATATTTTTCAAAATCAAGTATGTTTAAAGAAAATTAAAAACTATACTCTAGGATTGTGTGTCTTGTTAAATTGCTTAAAACCCTTGAAAAAAAAAAAAGAAAGAAAAGAAATTCATACGAGCGTGTGGGAGTCTACAAAAGAATTGTCTTGTTGACTAAACAAATATCAACACTAGTGATACAAAAAAAGAGCATCTGATTTTGAAAAAGATGCTTTCGCCAAAATGATAAAAAGTGCATAAAACAGAAAGAGTTTCTACTTAAGTTGAAGGTCTTCAGTTTTTTTTGTTTAACCCATCTTGATTGAACAACAAAACAAAACAACAAACTATGTCTGTTACGACTTTTACTCCTATTTTCGCGCCTTTTGTTTTGTGCCACGTTTCGTATTTCTCACTGGTGCCAGTGTTCCAGCTCTGCTTATTTTCAAACTGGTCAGGGCCCTCCTTCCCACCCGCTTCAAGAATTGGCGAAAAACAATTTTTCTAACCCCTTGGATGTGTGCCAGAATAAGTTAAGCTTACTCAAACCACTATAGTAAATTGTACTAAAAAAAGTTGAGATTCATAATTGAGGTGAGGCGCTATATATTTTTGCATCTCTACTCAATGCGAACATTCTTAACTTGTTCATTTTAAGAGTCCCAACCGTGAAATAGAGTTGACATCATTTTAAAAGTGTGCTCTTGGCAGCTGTTCCAGAGGCTCCACTATACCGTGTCAACCAAAGAGAAAATTTACAACAGCAAAAACATGATTATTCTGAACTTGAGGCTTATAGGTTAAATAAACCCTAAAATATGATTCTTGATATCATAGTTAAAAATTTACTATAATGGCTGTAAACTAAAACTTCTTTAATGCTGATGTAGAATTGTTATTAAAAGAAAAGATGGTGAGCACAAATTTATCATTCATTTACAAACTGTACCGGAAATTGCTTTATTCTCTAAGTTAGAACAGTTGAAGTGTATTCTTCTAAAAAGAATATTTGCAATGATGTGTCATTTTTGCTGGGTTATGATTAAACAATGATAAAATAAGAAATACTAATCATTTATTTGCACACAGTTAAACAGTTTCAAGTATTGCTAAATGACACTAAACTGCATCTGATGGTGAGGCTCCAATCCTGAAGCTTTGGGAAATGTGGAGTACCCCTTCATTACTCCTAGTTCCTCTCTGATCCAGGATAGTCATATCTGTTAACATTTCATTTATGTTAAATAGAACTCTTTAACCTTTTAACTGTATGCTAACAAATGACAGGTGTTTAATTGAATTGTTAGTATTACATAGTAATACTTGAAACCATTTAACTGTGTACAATCAAATGATTAATATGAGATAGAATTATTTGTATCAGATAGTGATACTTGAAACCATTTAACTGTGTGCAAACATGAGGTCTGGCTTGTTTAATATGTTAACTACAAATTACTTGTTTACAATATATATATATATATATATATATATATATATATATATATATATATATATATTTTTTTTATCATACAACGTGTGAAAGCACGTGCGATACCCTAGCCTCATCAGCCGCCAACCAGGGTGATAACACAGTTTCAGTAGCTCAAGGCGGTACTGCCACTCCTGGCGCTACCGAGCAGCTTTTGCCACCGGATAGGGTATTTAAAAGAAATATATATCTATGTATACACAAGATCAACTAAAAGCAGACATTACATTGGACGTTCGTTCATCTTCATTTTGGTGCAGTTTGTGATTTAAAAATGCGTTTACTTACGGCCGTTAGATGTCATAGCAACTGTTTCTTGATTTTGCGTAATTACACGAGAAAGGTGGTTCTGCGTGTATAGCATTCATGTTGAAATCCTTTCTATATCCGTTATCTATTCGGTTCGTTTTCTTTCATTTATGCATTACTGCCCAAAAGCACTCGAGACAAACGTCATATATAATTCTGATTTGGCATTAAATAACCTACAAATGTTGATATGCTATAAAACTCAACCAACTAAAACCCCAAGCAACAGAAATACAAAAACATCTGTAAAAATATTGTTTGAAATGTCAGGAGTTACTTTAGCTATATTAAAAAAAGACCCAACCCTGGCAAGTATTAATGACATCTGTTACATTTGTGAATTGTGGACTGTTTGATAATCAAACACGTTTCTAATTCATTTAAAGTCTTACCTTCTTGTGTATTTAATATTTTCTAAGTTTAGATTAACATAATGCAAGGTCACAAATTGTGGTGCACTTTGAGAGAATCAAATTCACTACATAGTTGTCATTTGTCACATTTATGAATGCTTCTCTACCAGTTTCAAGCAAACAGAAAATAGTTTTCCATTGATGTGTTTGTAATTATAAATTTATGGTTGACAAAACGATTTGAAAAAACTTCTGATATCATTGAATCATTGGCCTGTTATAGTTCAGAATTTGTTTCTTGATTGAAGTTTGTTTATATATTTTATGTATAAAAGGTGCATTATTGAAAATAGCATAAAACCTACCCTGCAAACAGATTTTAAGATTGCAACACCAAACTGTTTTGTTAGGACTTATAAATGAATAAATGTTGTCAAGAGGTTAATGTTTATGGTCTTCTAGTGACTATTGCTCATACTACAAATTTAAATACAGTATGTTTTATTTGTCTTGATTTTCCAGTGGTAAAAAGACAGCTGATTTTCAGGCAGATGTCTACTTTAAGGTTAAACAAAAATATAATAATTCAGTAATTCTTAAATACCTAATCTGACAGACACGAAGTAAAAGTCCAATTTTAGAATTTTCAAAAGCTATTAAGAACATTCTCCAGGGTCTCATTAATCAGTAACTACAGAAAAAGTGTCTCTAGTTTTTAGAATTATATGATGATAGATATAAAAAAAGACATATAGTGAATTAAGTAAAATGGTTATGTCTGAAAATAAATAAGACTCATTTCTTTATTTGATCAAAAAGTTATCTGTATTTTTAAATATTTTCAATCTATTTTCTAATAAATAAAATAACCTTTTTGTTTTTTAGTCAACATGATCTTTCCTTAAACAAAAAAAAAATTTGAAGGACTTTTTCATTTCTTTCTTTAATTTTTAATCATGCAGTGGTTAAGTTCTTTCTTTCCAAGATGTTTTATTAAAAAATATTTTTTTGGGGTCACTCCAACCATAATCCTCGTAGCCTATTTTATTTATTTATTCAGTTAGCCTTTAAATGTTACAAAACTGTTTAGTGCTTTACATATTATGTTCCTGAAATAAACAAATAAATAAATAACTATTTTTACATCTTTTCAAAATAAGGCTTAAGTTTCGCTTCCTTTAGAAATTAATTTTAGATGCATAGAGATGTTTCCTTGTTGATAGCATTTTAAAAAATACTAAAAAATAGATAAACATTTTCTGATGTAATACAAAGAGAAAGTATGCATAATTATTAATGGTGTTCAGAATTATCCTAGTTGGCAAAGAAGACTGGAAAAACATTTGTCATTTTTCTTACTAAACTAAGCCTAGTTTGACTTGAGGCAAAAATCACCACATAAACTGCGACAAATAAAACCACTTAATTATTTGAATTCTTAAGGAATATTTTGAGCATTGAAGGAATCTCACTATATAATCTATAAGGAAGTTCTGATTATTCATTATATGATTTTGAAATACACCCAAAAATGTAAACTTTAACCTCTTTTTACTTAGGTACATGCCATTAATAAAAGTGTCTGTGTTTGAAATAGAATTTGAAGGAGAAATCTCTTCAAATTTTATCCATTCTGTTAAATATGGCTATGTTTACAAAGCAACAAAATATTAAGTATCAAATAACAAATGTTAGACATTTCTACTGAGATGTTGTAAATAAAAATCACTTGAATGTTATCATATGTCAGATTGAATTTTCATAGATAAATGAATAAATAGATTCTGATTAACAAATTTAAGAATTGAAAGATTGTGAAATTTCTGAAATGTCACACTGTTCCATCACATCAAAGTGTAAATTTGACACTTAACAAGGATAAATATTTCTGTGAAATATTCTGTAATCTGCATACATTAATGTAAAAGGCAAGATAAATAAAGATCATTTATATTACGATATGAATATAGTGATTTGATTTTCCTAAGTTACTTATTGGGAGAAAGTTTTTATTTGTTTTTGAAAATTCCAAAGTTTTTAATGAGCTCTTTACAATGTAGGTATAATGTTAAACTTACTGTCATTCAGATTTGTTAAAATGAATCTTGATTTTTTTTTAGCTGTGTAAAGTAGACATCTAACTGAAAACATTCTATGACTTTGTTCTAGTCACTAGAAAATCAAGACTAAAAAAAGACTATTGTGTTTACATTTGTAGTATGAACAATGGCCACCAAGAGGCCATTCATGTTAACATCTCAACAATGTTTATTATATTCACCAGTCTGCTCAAAAACATTGTTTTTGTTCAGTGTAACTCCTATAAAATCCTGCTCTTTGAGTGATTTTTATAGCTAGTCTGAACAATTTTATCCCCCCCCCCAAAAGAGTTGTATCTATAATTTTCAGTTCATTTTGATTTGTGAGAAGAAAACAACTTTTTGTCTCAATTTTATTTTGTCTTTTCTGCAGTGGTATGAAGTGGACTTAACCAAAATTCCTGAGGATTTGCATCCCAAGTTTCATCAGCTGTATCAAGATGAAGAAACGGGAGAATTTTTAGAAATCTGCTATGAGAAAGCTGATTGGATTTTCACCCAAATTTGGAATACTTTGCTACGCTCTGTTCTCAGCTGGTTTATGTCAAACACTTCAATAAATGGGTAAGAAATGCAAAGAATCAACTGAGAAAGTGGAATCTACACAGATATTTTGCTTTTCTTTCCTTGATTGACCGACTGATTTTGATGACATGTCAACCTGTCTAAGGTTATTTTATGCCTAGAGGTTAGGGAATCACGTTCATATTTACATTTTTTTGTATAGTTATTTCTTAAGAGTTTTTTTAATACAGTCCTATCAAATATGAATAGTTTTTAAACAGATCTATTTGACTCATAGATGGGACCCTAACAAGTACTATCACTTTGGGTCAGAACAGACCTGGGAGCAATAAAGGGGTTCTTTGACACTTTCCAGATCTCCAGAACCGGAACCTCATCATCAAATGCAGTTCAGTGTCATACCCAGGACACCCCTTTTTTTAGTCGGTGGGGGTCTTACTCCTCTGCAGGGGATACAGTCAGCATATTCTAAGTCCCTTTGACTGGGCAATTTTCTTTCCTTGTGTGAGATGGATTATTGCATGTTTTATAGATCCTAAAAAGGGCTATAAGTTAAATACATTAGTACATCAATAAATTTGTAACCTAATATTGAAAAAAAAATTGTTTTATACAACAATTATCTATTTTTCAACATAATTTCCTTCCTTGTCAATACATTTAATTCAGTGGTAAATATTAATCCCATGGATCAAACTACACCTTTCAGATCCGACTCCCAAGTTCATTATTTTCATTTGATCAACCTAGCATCAGCAAATGTGTAATAGGTTTGGTTTGTTAGGCAGTTTTATGCCAAAGTCAGTTTAACAATTATGTATTTAATTATATATGATACTAAAATGTATCTTTTTAATCATTTTAAATACTTTATACATAGTTCTAATATCAATGTTTCAGTTCTTAATTTGAATGTAAGTTAGGTTCTTGATTGTTACTATCTATTACTTAGTGACAGGTTATCTGAAAGACAAGAGAGGAAATACACAAAAACAAAAATTGCTATTTACAACTCTTTATTTAAAAGTGTGTCTGGAGAACAACAGCAAAACTGGAAATAGTATCAGCAGGGTAACCTGCTGCTATGAAATATCCAGAACTGGATCCTCACCACCAGATGCAGTTTAGTGTCATATCCAGGATATGCTTTTGAAATCACTATTAAAACCATTCAGTTAGATAATGTTTGAGAAATACCTAAATTCAAAAACTGATTTCTTAGATTATTCTTTTTACTGATTGATCCAATATTGATGATAATTTCCATCAATCACTTTGACAGTTATAATTTTTCTAGCTGAATGGAGAAAATTTTATTAACAGTAAAAAGATAAACTCAATAATGATTAAACTAATGAAAAATACCTCTCTTCCTATTGATTTTTAAAAAGTTCTTTTTATTTTATTTTGTAATGTTTATAATTTTAACTTACAATTATTTCCAACACTTTTCTTTTTCCAGTTACTTGAGAAGAGGTTCCATGTTTGTCTACTCTCAGGAACAATTTCAACAATTATTAGGAATTGATGATTCCTGGATGACTGAGAACTTAATAGACTTAGGTAAATCTTTTTTTCTTTTTTTTCATTGGGTTAAAAAAATTATCATTTAATATTAGTACTTCATAAATGATTTCAGTTTTATTGATCCTCCAATCTTTATCACAAAATTTAATTCACTCTCTTTGGTAACACAACAGACTGGCAGAACTATCCTCTTCACGGTACTGTTGGGAGGATTCGATTCCTTATCACTGGCTTTCAACTGAGTCGGTAATCTCTTCACCCATGTTATGTCTAAAATCTGAAGAGATCTCAGGGTAAAAGTGTTCTTGAATCATTGCCCATCCCCTCATTAATTGACAGGTTCTGATAGATCAGAAATCATCATCATCAAGTCCTGCTGACAGCACAGATCTATCCCTGTCATCCATTACTCCCAGCACATCCTCCAAACTACATCCTGTGTCCACACAGAGTTGATCTGAGTAAATTCTTGTTGATTGGCCAACACAAGCCCATTCATGTATAGGGGTCCATTGAAGAACATTGTTTATGAGTTCATTCTTGCTTCTCCAGCAGTGCCCTGTATGTCTTGTTTGTTTCACTTGGATGAATTGTGAGATGGGAGGTAAGTGGCTGTACTGCTGTTTTGTGGGGTGTTAAAAGATTTGTTCAAAACAGCACACAGCATTCTTGTGTAATTCTTATCTCGCCTTTTCTCCATGTGCTTTTGTTAGCATCCATATGGTGCATCTATACAGTAGTATTGACACAGCTACAGCATTTTATTTTATTGGATAGATCAGACTTCCATATGATTGATAACCTGTTGATAGCAGTCCACACCTTTGCTTGACATATGTTGACATCACTTTCAGTTGATGAGATATTGCTGCTGAGGTATGTAAACTTATCTACTAATTTTAGAGGCCTGAGGATGGCTCCTGGTTTAAAACACATGAACTCTGTTTTATTTGTGTTCATGTTGAGGCCAATGCCTTACCTGCTTGCTCTAGACTTTGTTATAGGGATTCAGCTTAGGCAAGTGTATTTGCAAGAAGTAAGAGACCATCTGCATAGTCTGTGTCTGTTATAGTTTCTGTCTGCTTCTTGCCTTTGTAGTCTAGGCAGATTATAAACTAATATGGTACTTGAAAAAAATTCCTTGAACTTTAATACAGACATAATTAGCCTGTCCCTAAATATAAATAAATAAAATCTATTAAGAAACTAGAAAGACACATAGCTAAACTGTTGTCTTGAATTGGTGGCGTTGTGATTCAAACCCTTAAATGACTAGTGTGAAAAATGTTTAAAGATTGATAATAGTAAGAAATCAGTAAGAAAAAGTAGCAGTAAATATAAAGACATTAGAGTAAAACCCAAAAACCTTGATTAAAATAAAAAGGGGTCAGTTTGAACTATACTTAGTTAAAATATAGGAATTTTAAAGGTGTGAGTGTGTGTGTATATATATATATATATATATATATATATATATAAGGGCAATAACTAAATTGAAAGTTGTTAAAATAAAGAATAAAATCAATCCCCAAAGCTTGAATAATATAAAAGTGGATTGTTGGCCTTATACTCACTCTTAAACTTACAAATCTTAATTCATGTTATGATATTCGCTTCAAACCATAAATAATAAAGTCTGGAATATGATCTTACAAAGCTGGGAGAAAAAACTAAAAATCCAATATATCTTGCCTGCTTGGGGAAAAAAAAGGTACGCAGTATATATCAACAGAAGTCATGGGAAGCAGCGTGGTGGATGTGAGGTAAAGGGAATGAATCCAAAGTTGAGTCAATGGCAGCTTCACACTGGTCCTCACTCACCAATAGTGATATTAGAAATCATTATATGATAACTGTAAAAAAACAATTTTGATACTTTTCAGAAGACATCTGAAACACATACTTTGAATGACGAACATGAAAACTTTGTTACCATCCATATAGAAGCAGCAGTCAAATGTATTTCAACCAAACCAAGAGCCAAATGTATAGTTCCATTGGATGCTAAAAGTTATTAGTGAAAAACAAGATAACATGAAAATAGAATCCTTACTTGATAAAAGCAATCCAACAAATGCCACTGCGCCGAAAGGGATAACTAACATATACAAAAAAGAACAACTAGAATATATTCAAGCCCAAATCAATAAAGTCAGAAACTTGGTAAAAGATAGACAATCATGAATAGCATGGCAGACAGTAAATGAAATAAGCAGAAGGAAGAGCATCTTGAGAGCAAAGCTAAAAGCTGCCAGCCAAGAAGATAGGATACAGAAGTGGAAAGAACATTTCAAGAATCTGCTTGGAAACTTCCGTAAAGTCACTGATAAACCTATCAAAAAAGTTAACAGCCAACTAGACATCAAACTAGGACAGTTTATGGAGGAAGAACTTAACATAGTACTGACAAAAATTAAAAGCAGAAAAGCTACAGGCCCCGACAAAATACCTCCCCAAGTATAGAAATTTGATTGATATACTTCTTCATTTATGCAATGCTATGTATAAACAAAATACAAAGAGAAATGGACAAAAGGCAGCATCCTCCCTTTCTCCAAGAAAGGTGACCTAAGAATCTCTAAGAACTACAGAGGCATAATTCTTACTGCTATAGCTGCTTAGTTTTATAATGCTCTGCTTTTCAACTGTATAAAACCTGAAATCAAGAAAATTCTTTGGAAAAATCAGAATAGTTTTTGGAGAAATTGATCCACAACTTCACTGTTTCTATCTATCTAATCATCAAAGGAGTATGTGCAAAAGATCTTATGGCAACACTATTGTTTGTAGGTTTCTCCAAGGCATTTGATTCAAAACACAAAGGGAAGGTGATGCAAGTATTACTTGCATATGGTCTCCCTAAAGAGACTGTTACGGTTATAATCATGCTTGATAAAAACATGAAAACAATGGTTTGTTCACCTGATGGAGACTTATACTTCTTGGAGATTTTGCCAGGAAATCAGAAATACAATGAAGAAGCCAAATGGCAAATAGCAACTGAGTGTCATTTTCCTTTATCAATGATCATTACAACTTCTCACAAGTACTATATATACTCAAGTAATGAACAATTTCATGTAATGAACAACCCCTAATTTTTCGCCACAAAACTGTTTTTATCATTTATTGTATGTAATGAATTACCCTTAACTTTTGCTCATGCTAATATACAAAAATATTTCTTCAACATCCAATGATATGAAAAAACATTCAAACACTTATTTGTACTAACTAAAACTAATGTAATACAATCAAAATCTATACAGTACAGTAAATAAAGAATGTAATCTAGATCAGGCATGTCAAACTCAAAGTCCCCTCAGGGCCATAGGAGTCAATTTGTATTGTCATGAGGGCCGCAAAAGTTGAATACGTTAAATAAAAATTTTTACTATTTTTTTTCAATTTAGAAACATACGGGCAAATTCAAGTAATAGTGTACATGTAGTTAAACAAAAGAATATAGCGAAAATTTTGATGATCTTCATCTATTTCAATCCAATAGCAAAAAATGCATTAGACATAAATTCAAAACTGACATTCATCAACAAGAATTCAAAGACTTTGACTGTTTTGCCCTGAGGCTTGATGTCTCTTTTTTGTTGACAATTTCTTGTATGTGTGGCTGAAATTTTGTTGTATATTGACCCCCGACCCGGCTGGGCTGTCAAAATAGGAAATGCACCTGTGTAAATAACAGGTGTATCAGGTTGAGAAATATCAGAATATAACCTTGACCGTGGACGGGTTGAATGAGTGGGATTTGTGACGCCCACAAGAAGAAGGTGGGCGTCAAACTATTATATAACTCGGTGCACAGGAAGTTCAATCAGTTGGAGTGAAGATGTGGTAGAGAAAACCAGCACCCAGCAGAGGGAGCCCTCAGGCCCCTGATTGAGTAGTTGGAGATCAGATGCGGTAGAGAAAACCAGCACCCAGCAGAGGGAACCCTCAGGCCCCTGATTGAGTTGTTGAAGTTCAGATCAGTTGGAGAGAAGATGCTGGAATGAGGAACATGTCCCAGAGAGGCTGGTCCCCCAGGCCCCTGGTTGAGCAGCCCAAGAGAATGGAAAAGAAACGCTGTTATGGCTATAAGAGTGGGGGTCAATATGTTGCAGTTCTGTTCAGCCTCCAACTCACCTCTCACACTGTAAAACCTTTAGTAACCCTTTCAAACCCTTTGAAATAAAGTGAGAGGTATATTTTTCTAAAGAACTGTGTTGCTTGTCTTTATTGTGTCGTTATGATTCTGCATTAGTTGGTCATGGCTATACAACATATATTAATTTGGTGCCTGATGCCAATTTTCACGCTACATGTGTGAATTCGAACCTGGGTAGACAATCGCAAGAAACGGCCAGAAAGAAAGAAATACGGCACTAGGGAGGTGAGTGAGGGAAAAATTTAGAAAAATCCCACCGAAAAAAGAAGAAAAAGGAACAGACCAACAACAAAGAACAGAAAAAAAAGAAAAGAAAGAACAAAGGAAAAACTGAAACATGCTGGATGGAAAGAAGAAAAAAGAGAAAAAACAAGAACAGACCAGCAACGAAGAACAAAAAAAACAGAAAAGCAAACACCTGAGAGTCTGTAAGTAAACTGCTCATTGTATAACTTTATCTCTCTGCTGTCAATTAATATTTGGGTTTGTGAAAAAAGAATTTGAATTGATTATAATGGTGAAAGCATGAGTTTTAATGACAAGGGCCTTTCTAGAAGGATAAAATTGGAGGTAACTTTAAAAAAAAAAAAAAAAAAAAGATTGAGCCCTAAGCAGAGAAAAATGACAATTACTGCTATGTGTAATATTGTATCATAGTGAGGGGGAGAAAAAGAAAGAGAGTAAGGGACACATACAAGCAGGTGGCCATGAAGAGAAGGGAAAGAAAGGTGGCCATGGGACAGAGATAGAGGCCTGGAAATTATTGACAGCTATAAAGTAAACTTTTGAGTTTTAAATTTTTATGAATGAATTTTTATAGTAAATGGGGTTTTTTATGAATAAAATTTTGTTGTAACTTGTCAGTGGTCCGAGCAAAATAGTAATTGGAAATTAGAATTTCAGTCCAAGATCTGGAATTTCACACATCAGTGGTTTGAAGAATGTGCATATACTTTTGCATATTTATGAAGTTGGGATAATCGATTTTGGGTACTGGTAGAAGCCATACCAGGTTTTGTGAATGTCTCCCCCAGAGAGGGGTTGAGAATATTTGAGAAATTTGTCGTCCTGGATATTTTGTGAATTCCCCCTGGAATGGGGTTTGATTTTTGGTTTTGAGAAGGTTATTCTTTAAATTTGAAACCGGGTTTCTGGAGATTAGATAATTAAGATATGTGCAAAATCTTGCTAATCACAGATGTGCCGAAAAAATCTGTGGGCTTGGTTTTTTTTTTAATTGTTCTTGAGAGGGGAAATGTTGTTGGCTGAAATGATAATAGTTTGGGTTGTTTTAGGAAATAACACCTGGGATATTTTGTGCAAAAAAAAAGAGGGGGTACTCTTAAGCTATTGAGAAAGTTTTATCCAGGCTTAATTTATGGTACTATGGGTTGAAATTGAATAAATGGGGAAGGGAACCTATAGTTATTGAATTAAGGTAAAGACAGAGACAGGCAGAGATAAGGTTAAAAAAAAGGGTTATTGAATGAGCAATTTATTATAAAAAAAAAGAAAAGAAAAAAAAAAGGTACAGGACAATGGAAAAAGACAGAGAGGAAAAGAAAAGAAACTTGAACACTGTTGAACACAGCATATTAAAAAAAAAGAAAGAAAAGAATGAACATTTAAAAAAAAAAATAGACAGTACATAGATTGAAAAAAAAAAGAAAAGAAAACTGAACATTTGTGAACTGTGATTGTAATATTGTTTTGACTTGTTGTAAAGTGAAAATTTGTGAGTTGTTTGAGTTTAAACGTGACATTAGAATTTTTTTTTCTTGTTTCATATTATGAAATTTGACAAAAACCATTAACAGAGGATTTTATACTAGGTTTACTAATATTTATAATTATATTGATTCTAAATTTTTTTTAGAATTTTGGGTTTTCGTGGAATAGGAAATATTTTTTTAGGTTTCTGTTTTTGGGCGAATCGTGGGCTGATGCGAGATTAGGACAGAGATTCATCCAAGTTGTGTTACAGATTGTTTTGGGTAGACGGCAAAGAAGAAATTCTATAGAAGAATTCACCATCCCATGGAATTGTTGAAGGCCTGTGGTGGCTAGTATTTTCAGATTGGAGTTCCAAGGATGGAATAAAGGAAAGAAAGGCATGGCCTGCTCCAATATTTTGTGGATGATGTCTGAGTCTTTCATTCATGATGGTGTTTTGGATTTTGTGCGTGATTTGGCGAAGTGAAACAAATCTGGGAAAGGCGAGGTGCCTATATATTGGTAGCCATGAGGGTTCCTGATTAAATTGAAATGCAACCCAGCAAGGGTGTAATCAGGTAAAGCATGTTCTTCAAGGGCATACAAACCAATAGGCATGGTAACAGAAACTTAATAATGAAAAAAAATGAGTTACACATTGCTAATAAATATTTTGCGTGGTCTATTTTAGGTGTCAGATTGTGATACATTTGAATGTATTGGTTTGCTAGAATTGTGATGCATTGTTTTGGGCCATGATTTTTGTAGTTTATGTGGAATGTTTTGGGCCTTGAAGATATTGTGTTTTAGTTTATGGAATTCTCCGGTTACTCCAGGTAGGAACCTGTTGAGCGAAGAACTGGAGTGTGGTCATGAGGAATCCAGGCGAAATGTGTTGCTGGAATGACCAGGGTCACTAGGTTTGTGACCAGGATCTGGGACCAGAGTATGGTCCTTTTAGGGTTTTGAAATTCTTCAAGGAATTATTGAGGGCCCCGTTGTGTTTGGGAAGATAAAAGATGCATCCGTATCGTACCTTGATGCACACATGCCAAGATAGCCAACTGCGCAAAGATAGTAAAACAGATTTAGATGTTAATTAGCTGGGCAAGTGTTACATAGGGAGAAGGTGGCCTTCTAAGTAAGATTTTGTTTTTTGCTGTGGTTCAAGTAATTTCTTTTTGTGTTTTTTCCAGCTTTGTTGTCCTGGAAAATTCTTTTGTAAAATGTGTGTGTGAGGGTGATGGAGACGAATGTGAAGAAAAATTTCACGTGAAATTTTGAAAAATAAGTAAGGGATGATTGTTGTATATTGACATCCGACCTGGGCTGTTAAAATAGGAAATGCACCTGTGTAAATAACAGGTGCATCTGGTCGAGGAATATCAGAATATAACCTTGACCGTGGACGGGTTGAATGAGTGTGATTTGTGACACCCACCAGAAGAAGGTGGGCGTTGAACTATTATATAACTCGGTGCACAGGAAGTTCAATCAGTTGGAGATAAGATGTGGTAGAGAAAACCAGCACCCAGCAGAGGGAGCCCTCAGGCCCCCATTTGAGCAGTTGGAGATCAGACGTGGTAGAGAAAACCAGCACCCAGCAGAGGGAGACCTGATTGAGCAGTTGAAGTTCAGATCAGTTGGAGAGAAGATGCTGGAATGAGGACCATGTCCCAGAGAGGCTGTTCTTTGAGATGTTTATGTTGATTTCATGAAAGAAAATTACTGTTCACACAAATATGTGGAGCTGAACATTGCCACGATCCTTGTAGTAAACTTTCTAAAGTTTCTAAACCTTTCCGGAAGGTATGAAAAGAAATCAGGTGTAGCAGAAAGAATTGCAAACTGTTATTTAGTGCGGGAATTGTTTTCCCATTGGAATTTTGAAATAATACATTTCATCCAATAAGAACGACCCATGACATTCTGCCCGGGCACACCTCACTGGGCACCATAAAAGGCAGCGCTAAACACGTGCAACCTCTCTTTTCTTTTCTGATTCCTTTTAGCTGGCAGCTAGGTAAGACCAGCCGACACGAGAGATAACATTTCTCTCTTTAACTTGGGACGACTCCAACAGCAGACAGGGACTATCCATCTCGAGTGAGCACACTTCAACATTTGTTCCTTTGCATACCTTAGGAGACCATTTCCTGGTCAAATATTTCTCCCTCCTAAACCAAATGGACCCAATGCCTCTGGCTAAGCACGAAATTCCCGCATAACCATTTACAAGTGTTTTCCCATTATCTTCAACTCACGGCATAAGGAAAATTTCCTCTCAAGCAATCATTAAACTACTAGATTGAAAGCCATCAGTATCTACGCGTTCATTATTTGTTTCCTTTCTATAAAAATAACAAGAGGCAACAGAACGATACTACGTCAATTACCATTTATGCCAAAATGGTAATATCACCAGCTCTCCTGTTATACAGGTATTCCCACTTCCAAATATTTTGATCTGAGTGAGGAATCCGACTGAATTTCTAATAGTTCCATTTGCAGGTTTTCTTCAGCTTCAGCAACATCAAAACTAAATGGTCCTGAAAATAATGCAAACTGGCGTTCATAAGATGCGAAATCACTAAATCTTTTCTCAGACTCTTTTGATAATGATTGCAGGTGAGTGTCATACTTGACAACACTCAATGCAGATTTCATATCAGCACTGTTTTGCAGCTCTTTGCATGTAGCAAAATGGACCAAATTTTCACTAGAGACTTGAAACTTCCATAATTTCAATTTCAAAAATAAACATTTGACATCATCATATAAAGCAATGATCAGCTTGTTTTTACCTTGCAATTTTAAATTGAGATCATTCAAATGTGCAGTAATGTCCACAGCAAAAGCCAGATCCTGCAGCCAACTCTCATCTTTCATTTCATTGGTGCTTCAACCTTTCATTTCCAAAAACGTAATTATTTCTTGTCTCAACAAATAAAATCTTTTCAACCCTTTGTGGCATGATAACCAGCGTACTTATGTATAGAATGGAACATCGGTGAACTCATTATCCAGATCCTTCAACAATTGCCAGAACTGACGATGGTTGAGAGAATGACCTCTGATTAAGTTCACGGTCTTTGTGACTAAACTCAGCACATGATCTAAATTAGGAATCTTTGAACACAAATTTTGCTGATGAATAATGCAGTGAAAATGCGTAAATGTCGAATCTGGACATAAATTGCACATTTTTGTTTGTAACTTGGCTGCAACACCATTATGTTATCACTAAATTCAAAAGTCAAGTTCAAACTTTAAAAATCTAAATAAATTCAAAAATTAGTGACCAATAAGTAGCTCCATACTTAATTTACAAAAAATTGTAATTAAATAGACTTCATCTTTCATAAATTTTTAAATAAAATCATTTCTTTTTATTGAGATGGATTCAAAAAATAGTTTTTACCGCATTTTTTAAGAGAGATAATCCTCAAAATTCAATGTAACTATCTAACTTTCAGTTTAAATAAAGGATGGTAGCACCCACACGATAAAAATATCATTTTAAAAACGTAAAAACTACACATTAGAATAGGGAAACTTTTGTTAATTCTAGTAGTTAGGCACACCCATACAAAAAAAAAAAAAACAACATTTAGGCTAAATTATTAGTTAGCTTAGATGTTTTGTTATTTTTTTATAAGACTTGACTTGACTGAAAATTATCTCCTCCCACTTCTACGCCAAAATGTACCAAACCCCTGCCAATGAGTTGTGGGAAAAAGGAAGATCATTTGCGCGGGCCGCAAGCGTGTCTATGATAGGCCGCATGCGTGGGCTGCGTGTTTGACATGCCTGGTCTAGATAATGCCTAAACAAAGCCTTTTAGTTAAGATAATGAAGTTTTTATATAACTTTGTTTATTATTTATATTTGTACATGTTATATGCACAGATGTTATAAATAGTAAACAATGTTAAATAAAAACTTGATTATTTTTAACTACTAGTTTTTGTTTAGGTATAGGCTATGCCAGGATACTTTGGATAGAATTTACAGTGAGGTTAGGTCTAGAAGTAAGGTAGGCTTCAACATTTCAAAACTTATCTTGGTTGGATTATTTAATGCCAAATCCTGTTTATATATATATATATATATATATATATATATATATAAACTGTGAGTTGATCAGTGCCAAAGGTAGAGAGGATTTGCTTTGCTTTGGGCCTTCTTCATTTTATGAGAGTCCATTCTACTGTGGTTTGGGTGTTCTAAATCTTTCCTCTTTTATACAGATATATGTATGTTTTCTAGTGATTTTTTTTTTTGGGGGGGGGCATTCATTTTATCACTTTCCTTTTTTTCCCTAATTCATCATCTAACACGATATTCCCAAATTATTCTAACCTTACTCTAACTTTGGTTTTCAAACTCTGTAATGAATTCCAAAAGTATTAACATCTTTTATCTCTTTTTTCATGGTTCAACTGCAACTTGGATTTACAGTAATAGTCCTTTTGCATTTAAAGCACAGATAATATACAGAAGTGATTTTTTGTCTTGGAAGGCTCTTGCTTCCAAGTTTTTCATGTTACTCGATGAGGATAAAAACCTTAGCTGATTTTGGTTGCTTATTACTAGCTAGCTTAGGATCTCTGCTCTTAACCAATTGACATGTGCCTATGATGGTCATTTCTTTGTCCTGTCACCAGTGATGGACAACCTTGTAAAATTTGTTTTTTACTCTTCATTTTTTTGTTATAAAAATCATATTTCATTTAATCAACTCTACAAAATGCACATTTTTTTTTAGATTCTGTGCTATATATGACCAAAATATTTATACAGTTCTGTACAAAAGTCTTCTGCAACAGGGGATATTTTGCATCATGTTTTTTATAGAAGAAACATTGGCTCTGTTGTCAGCATTGTCACACATAATTATCATATTTTGTAGCCTGGGTTCTGAATGAGAGAGGAAAATACAGGACAACCTCCTAAAATGTTATATACAATATGTCCTTGAAGAAATATGTATGATAGCTTGAACCTTTTAAAAAAAAAATTTCATCACTTTCTGCAATTCTTTATATAAGATATGCATGCTTGGGTTCCCTTAGACAGATTTGAGTGTACATCCTTATCTACAGCCTGAACCAAAAATCAGGTACCATACATGGTGTAATAGGTTTGCATACCATTGTGAGTTTGATTCTCACCGGGTGCATCATACTTCTGGTCTTGTACCACATCTAAGTTAAGTTTATTATATAATCATTTATGGAGGCACTCATGGTGTAATCATTATCGTCATTGGGAATAGAACTGAGTGTAAAACCTGGATGAGGTTGTTTAACATTTTGCATTGTGCTAATACCTTTACATCCACCAACCTCTGTTTTTGATAACATTCAATGAAAACCTCATTACTGACTGAACTTTCTTTGACATACTCTGATGACAGATGTTTATTTTGTGTCTTGTATATTGGCTGATGAATTAAGTGAAGTGCTACTTATCTTGCAACTAAAAACACCATTAAAAATTGGTATGAATAATCTAATTTCCCTCTCCTAGCATTCCAGAGTCGAAGACCACTCAAGAAACTATGTAGACTAAATTATAACTTTGTTAATCAAAATGGCCAGCACCCAATGGTGATCAAAACCCTGCTGCTCAAAAACACTTATTTCAAGTGTTTGGATCAATGAATTGTAAATTCAATGAATATAATAATTTTGTTTTTGATATCTGTGCTGAAAGTTTACTGATCATAAAAGAGGCTCTGAGTTTCCTATGTATGTGTTTGTTGAAGGCCACATCCAGGTTTTCCTATTAGCAGTAGAAAAAGCAATGCCATCTTCAGATATGGGCTTTTTGGCAAATCCGCTATACTGGGTTCTCTCCTTTCACTTCTGGTCAATAGAAATGAAATAAAAATAGCAGTCAGCAGGCTACTTTTGGTTAGATTCACTTGGTTGTTGTTATAACAGTTGATATGTTTTGGGAGATTTGTTCATTTGTTCAAAAGTTATGCACTAACCACTGTGCTGTGTTTTTTAGGCTGTGGCTTCCTAGTAACCTCTCTTGCCCTCTCTTATTATTTTCTTTCTCTCTTCTTTCTTTGCTGTTCTTTCTTTTGACTTAGAATTACTGGTTTTGTTCCCTCAATCTCAATATGCCCTAGTATTATTTTTAATGACTAATGATTAAAATGCTTTGGTACTATGTGATTATATCATAATAATGTTACTATAGATTTGGGTAATTCAGTCTTTTGTTAATTGATAACAATCATTCTATTCTTAGATTTTATCATCCAAAATTAATTTTTTCACTTAAAGGATCAAAAAAGAAATTTTCAGGGGAAAGAGAGCGTGACGTTCCTAGAAAGGTTAAATTTCTCTTATAAATGAGTGTTTATTGTTGATATATTTTTGTAATTTATACTATCAGGTGCTGGAGATGGAATGGTTACAAAGAAAATGGCCACTCACTTCAAAAATGTTTTTGTTACTGAAGTCTCAAATCAGATGCGATGTCGACTGGTGGAAAATGGATTCACGTGAGTGTTGCCAACTTTGTTATTATTAAATCATTGCAGTTATTTGCTTTATAAAACCATTCAAAACATTGACAATTCTTATTTGTAACAACTTGATTATTTCTGTGTTTTCATACTTAATGAAGAAGTTTTTTCATAAACAACATACAAATGGTTGAAATCATAAAATGACAAAAGATTAACCTTCTTTTTTCTTTTAGAGAATTATTTCATATTTCAATTTTTGTAGTTAATTGAAAGTGTATTTCTATTTCATTTGCTTAGTTACCTCATATAGTGTAATGATGAATGAGTTAGGCTTGCAGATATATTACTTGTGAATTTAATTCTCACGAGGTGAGATTTTTAGATAACTATATTTTATCTGCTCTGATAGAATTAGACATTTCAAAATCTGTTCATGGAATAAAAAAGTACAAAGATAAAACTAACCTTAAAAACAAACTAAAAGACAGAGAAAAAACCGTGACAAAAACTGAGGACACAAAACCAAGATCCTCCTCAAAACAAAGACCTATTTTCAAAGCAGAAAATAAATTTGAGATACTAGAATACATGGAAATGGACGAAGAGCTTGATACTAAATCAGCAACAAACTCAAATAAAAAACACTCCCAGAAAACTACAAAAAAACCCAAAAAACCAACTACAAACAGTAAGTACTAAAGCTCAAAACCCCTCCACCTGCAAAAATCATAACACAAATGAACACCAACATCAAACAAACTAGCTCATTCAAAACACATAATATTATTCAATGGAACTAATGTGGCATTAAACCAAACTTCAACAAACTACTTATACTCATATCTCTTTTAAATCCTGCCACCATCTGCCTTCAGAAAACATTCCTAAAAGAAAACAACAACCTGAAAACTCCAAACTACAAACAGTATCATTACATCCATAATACAGGACATCGGGCCAATAATGCACATCGATTTTTGTAAGAAATGACATACCACAAAGCCAACTTCCTATTAAGTCAAAACTCCAAGCAGTTGCAACACAAGTCACGCTACATAAAACTATCACAATCTGCTCTATATACAGTGTATCACAAAAGTGAGTACACCCCTCACTTTTCTGCAGATATTTAAGTATATCTCTTCACTGACAAAATGACACTTTGACACAATGAAAAGTAGTCTATGTGCAGCTTATATAACAGAGATAATTTATTTTCCCCTCAAAATAACTCAAAATATTAAAAGCTAAACTCCTGCCAACAAAAGTGAGTACACCCCTTAGGGAAAGTTGTCAATATTAACATACACCATGTCAATTGTCAATATTTTATGTGGCCACCATCATTATCCAGAACTGCCTTTACTCTCCTGAGCATGGAGTTTACCAGAACTTCACAAGTAGCCACTGGAATGTTCTTCCACTCCTCCATGACGACGTCGTGGAGCTGGCAGATATTTGAGACTTTGCACACCTCCACCTTCTGCTTGAGGATCCCCCAAAGATGTTCTATTGGGTTCAAGTCAGGACACATGCTTGGCCAGCTTTACCCTCAGCCTCTTCAGTAAAGCAATGGTTGTCTTGGAGGTGTGTTTGGAGTCATTGTCATGCTGGAACACTGGCCTGCAACCCAGTTTCTGGAGGGAGAGGATCATGCTCTGCTGCAGTATTTCACAGTACATGTTGGAGTTCATGTTTCCCTCAATGAAATATAACTCTCCAACACCTGCAGCTCTCATGCAGCCTTAGAACATGATATTCCCATCACCATGCTTGATTGTAGGCATGACACACTTATCTTTGTACTCCTCACCTGGTCGCCACCACACATGCTTGAAGCCATCAGAACCAAACAAATTAATCTTCATCTCATCAGACTATAGGACATGGTTCCAGTAATCCATGTGCTTTGTTGACATGTCTTCAGCAAACTGTTTGGAGGCTTTCTTGTGTATCATCTTCAGAAAAGGCTTCCTCCTGGGGTGACAGTCATGCACACCAATTTGATGTATAGTGCGGCGTATGGTCTGAACACTAATAGGCTAACCCCCCACCTCTTCAATCTCTGCAGCAATGCTGACAGGACTCCTATGCCTATCTTTCAAAGAATGCATTTGGATGTGATACTCAGCACGTGCGGTCAGCTTCTTTGGATGACCTACTCGAGGCCTGTTCTGAGTGGACCCTGCTCTTTTAAAACGCCGGATGATCTTAGCTACTGTGCTGCAGCTCAGTTTCAGGGTGTTGGCAATCTTCTTGTAGCCTTGGCCATCTTCATGTAGTGCAACCATGTCTGACCCATCCAGCTTCATGGATTATACATGGAGCACCTATGACAATGTATGCGGAAGTGATCATTATCCAATTATCATCCAAAATAATATAATCACAGATAATCACACTCCTAGATGGAACACAAATAAAGCAAACTGGGAAAAATTCTGTCAACTCTGCTCAGTACAATTCATAAAAGGAAAAATCCATACAAACTCTAATTACTATAGCTGAAAAATATATTCCCAAAAACTCCATCCCTAACAAAAAAAATAAACCTTGGTTTAACACAGAATGCAAAAGAGCAATCCAACAAAGAAAGGCAAAAAAGAACCTATCACCAAAAACTGCATTGAATATAAACAAAAAAGAGCAAAAGCTCGCAAAACAATAAAAGAAACAAAAAAGAAATGCTGGCAGGAGTATATAAGTAAAATTAATACCTCCATTAAAACAAAAACAATATGGAAAATGGTTAGAATAATCTCTGGGAAACATAATAAATTTCCCCAATTAAACACCTTATCACAAAAAACAGCAAAATAACCGAAAAAAAAGGAGATAGCCAACAAATTAGCCGAAATATTCTCAGACAATTCCTCATCTAAACAGTACAGCAAACAATTTCAAATTATAAACAAAAAACCCAGAGAAAAATACAAAAGAAATCTAAATCCGAAAAAACAAGAAGTATACAATGAGGACTTCTCAATGACAGAATTAAAAACTGCCATTGAAAAATCTCACAATTCAGCAGTAGGACCTGATGAAGTTCACTACAGCTTCCTAAAACAAATTCCCCCAAAATCCTTAGAACTCCTACTCAAAACATACAATAAAATTTGGACAGGAAAACAATTCCCTAAATCTTGGAAACAAGCTACAATAATTCTCGTACCAAAACCGGGAAAAAATACTTCATACCCTGAAAACTATCGTTCAATAGCACTTACCTGCTGCCTATGCAAAACCTTAGAAAGGATGCTTAATCACTGTCTAGTCTGGTATTTAGAAACCAATAACTTAATATCAAATAAACAATGTGGCTACAAAATAAAACCAAGGTTGCATAGACCACTTAACAAACCTCGAAAGTTATATAAGAGAAGGCTTTATAAAAAAAGAACATATAACCATCTTCTTCGATTTAGAAAAAGCTTATGACACCACATGGAAATTTGGTATCATAAAAGACCTATATGATCTTAAAATAAATTGGCAGACTACCAAAATTTATTAAGAATTTTTTAACAGATAGAACCTTCCAAGTATGCATCGGATCCACTCTATCTGATTTAAAAAACCAAGAAGAAGGTGTGCCACAAGGCAGCATTCTATCAACCACTCTTTTCAATATCAAAATAAACAATATAATAAAAGAACTCTCACCTGCCATATATGGATCTTTATATGCTGATGACTGCTCAATCAGCTATAAATCAAAATATATCCCTACTCTTAAAAGTAAACTACAACACAACATCAATAAAATCAGCAAATGGGCAACAGAAAGTGGTTTCAAATTCTCAAAAACTAAAACAAAATGCATCCACTTCTGTAACAAATGAGAATTCACAACAATCCAACACTTGATATTGAAAAAGAAAATATCCGATTTGTAGACCAGCATAAACACCTTGGACTTACATTTGACAAAAAACTGAACTTCATTCCACACATCAACTACATAAAAACAAAATACAATAAAGCATTATAACTCCTTCGTGTTATAACCCATACAAATTGGGGAGCTTACAAAAACACTTTACTAAAATTATACCGATCCTTAATTCAATCCAAAATAGATTACAGTTGCTTCATTTATCAATCTGCAAGAAAATCTTACTTAAAATCATTAAACCCTATTTATCACACTGGACTAAGACTGGCACTAGGTGCTTTCAAAACAACTCCAGTAGAAAGCCTATATGCCGAAGCAAATGAAACTCCCCTAAAGCTCAGATGCAACAACTTGGCACTAAAATACTACATGAAATTAAAAGCTGACCTCAACAATCCTGCACACAACAGCACCTTTCATCCCAAATATAAAGATCTGTTCCAAAAAAAACGAAAATTCAATTAAAACTTTTGGACTCAGAATGGAACCTATCTACAAGGAAGCAGCCTTATCAATAACTAAAATTCACAAAACAACTTTATTCAAAACACCCCCCTTGAAAAATCATAACCCCCAAAACAGACTTGAGTCTCTCTAAATACAACAAAAAACCACCCACCCAATAACATTCCAAGAAAAATTCCAAAAAATCAAAGAAAAATATCCCAACTATATCCATATCTTCACAGATGGATCTAAACAAAACAATGTGACAACCAGTGCAGCCATCATCAATAGAAAAATTCAAATTAAAAAACATCTAAGAGAAACCTCAATTTTCAGTGCTGAGGTCTATGCAATAAACCTGGCACTTGACCTGATCACCAAGAGCAGGAACACTAAACACATAGTATTTTCTAACTCCCAATCTGCCATAGTAGCAATCAAGGAAAAAAAAATTAACAACCCACTAATAGCAAAATTGCTCACCAAATTAAACAATATGAATAACCAAAAAAAAACTATATTATGCTGGATACCAAGTCACATTGGAATCCAGGGAAATGAAATGGCGGACTCAGCAGCAAAAACAGCACAGAACAATCCACTTGACACACACATCAAAATTCCTTTTACAGACTTAAAAAGAACCATAAACATTTATAAAAAACAAAAATGGCAGAATTACTGGGATAACTTCTAAAACAACAAACTACACGAAATAATGCCACAATTAGGAAAATCACAAAAAAATCAAACCAAAATGTCCAGAAAAGAAAAAGTAACATTATCATGACTAAGAATAGGACACTAACACATTACCCATTCATACCTCCTCAAAAAAGAACCCCCATATTGCATACCATGCCAGAAACCGTATACAATTAAACACATACTAACAGAATGTATCGACTTAAAACTAATACGACAAAAATATTACCAAACAACAAACTTAAAACAAATTTTCAACCAGATAAACTTACTAGGATACTTAAAGGAAGTTCACCTATACAGCAAAATTTTAAAAAACTTCTCTACGAAAAATATGTTAAAAAATACTTATAATAAATGTTTAAACAAAATGTATTTCTAAAAAAATGTGTGTTTAAAAAAAATACTTATGAAAAAAAATTTTCCACAAAAAATATACCAAAAATATAATCAAAAAAATAAAATACCATCAATTTATTTTAAAAATTCAGCTGGCATTAAATGACCCTTTGAGGTTGATATGCCGTAAAACAAAACAAACACAAACTTTTCTTTCGGTATATCTAACTATATTGTAATGAAAATGTACATTTTTCTTATTCATAATCTAAAAATGTCTTAAGCATGTTCAATTACATTCAAGTGAAGAGACTTGACTTATGAGACATTTTCGATCTGTCATAGTTTTCTACTTGGTATGAACTGTTTATGAAAAAGGGGTCTGCTTTTGTCCTGATTACTGAATATCAAGAGAAATACCTCCAGTAGATGAAGGGTGTGTTTTTTTCTGAATTTATATTCCCTGTGAACTTCAGAAGTTTTCAATGAGTAGTGCTTTCATCTTTTATTGCAGGTTGCAGGGGTTTCAAACCAAATTCTTGGCTAGGTGTTTTCCACTTCCATATTTATTGGCTGTTCAAAAAAAGAAGATTCATCTGAAAAGATGAGAGTATACCAAAATTCAAAAGGTCTATCAACTCAATCACCTCTTGCAAGATGGTGACTAGTTGCAGAAGTGACTTTTTTTTGGTTGCACAATGCATGTGATAAAGATATTGTATTGTTATTCTTGAGTTCATTTGGACACACTTTCATTTTGGAATAAGGAATCTTTTTTTTTCTCCTCTCATTGTATAAAACCAAAAAAAACAATTTTTCGATAACTAGATATACATGAATTAGATGATGTTTTCTTTACTTCTTCATTATTCAAAGTAGAAGTTACAATTTTGATGCCTCTTCCACCTTTAAACTTTCAAAAGAATACCAAAATGTTATGAATTAGGGTATGACTAAAAATTGCTTTAAGAATAAGACATTTTACTTTTATTAAACATGAAATATAAAAATGATACATAAACATCAATGTATTTTAGTTAACAGGAAAAAACTATTAGTCTTCATAACCAATTATTTCTATAACATTGTTTAGATATGTGTGTCACTTTTGAATTTTTTTTAATTGTTACTCTCTTATCAGGTCACTCTTTCAATACACCCCTTTTAAATTATGCCAATTTCTATGCTCTTGGAGTACAAGGCATTTTTAAATGACTGTACAGTTATTTCTTTTATTTTTATAGTAAATTAAGTAATCATCCATGAGTATATCATTATTAAATATTACATCTAAGTAAATTTTATGTGTATTTGTGTATAAATATTTACAGCTTTTCTTTTATTTTTGGGTGATGAATTAATCCTTTTAACTTTATATTGATAATATTCTCCTCTTCAGAGTTATTGACATTGAAAATTGGGCAAACAGTCATCTAATTTATGATGTTGTCAGCTGCTTGAACCTGCTTGATCGATGCAACTATCCATTAAGTATCTTAAAACAGATCAAATCCACTCTTCGCCCAGAGACAGGTCGACTTATAGTGGCCCTTGTTCTTCCATTTAGTGCCTATGTTGAAGAAAGTAAGTTTTCTCTTTTTTTTCTTTCAAGTTTTTCTATGTTTGTTTCAGTTTTAAGAATCAATGGATGTGTAGAACTTTTTATTCATTATTAACTTTTGAATGTAGAAATTAATGGAGTTTTCCTCTTTTTGACACACAAATAGAACAAACCTGTTATAACCATTTTTTTTAAATCTAAAAGAGAAAATGACAAATATATTTTGGAAATGAACACTTTGAAATAGAAGCCTAATCATATCATTTCTCTCCTTATCTAATTATCAATAGAACAATTATCTAAGTTTGTGTGCACTTAAAATAATTCACCGTTCAAAGGATTTTATAAAAAAATCCAACATTACAGGCTCCACCAAAAACAAATAATTTAATCTTTTTTTTTTTCAAAATTAATTACTCTCATTTTTTACAAGTTCATTATTAATTAACAGGACTACTTGCTTGTCATGGGTAGTTCTATTCAAAATTAAGTAATTGACTTTACCTTGGAATAGAAATTTTAAAGCATACAACTAAAGTCTTTGCTTCTACAATTATCTTTTAAGAACTCCTTTGACTTGGCTTATATACAGTGATGGATTTACATATGTGCGAGTATGGGCTGCAGCCCAAGGATCTTTTAGTCTTGGGCCCCTGATAAAACTAAAAAAAAAAAAGAAATATAAGAACAGAGATTTGTTAATTTTCAGATTTAATGGGGTTCCTTTGAAATAATTTGAAACAATTTAGAGTATTTGAGCCCCTCTAGTTGGAGTGGGTCTTTTAAATTCAATGGGGTGTAGAGGGAACATATGTAATAAAGGGGTCCTAAATTCTATTCGCCAAAGGGCCTCTTAAACCCTAAATCTGGCCCTACTCACATATATGCCCGTACTACCATAAAAAGCTTATTTATGTAAACTTAAAAAACAAACATAAAAAAAAATTACCCTTTCACATCTTTTTTTTTTTTGGTTTTATATTTTGATAAATATGATTCCCGTACCCAAATATAGTTTATGTAATTTTAATTATACTGAAATTTAATTTTGTTGGAAAATAAAAACATTTATATATAAATTGAAGAGTCATGTGCGATAAGGAGTTTTCTTGGAAACTTTTTATAGAAAAAAATTGAATAAAACTTGTTATCTCTTTCATACATTCAGACAGTTTATTTTGATTTTCAGATATCAGCTATCTCTTTCTAGTGAAGATGGTAATAGCAATTAAAAACGAGTAATTTTGATAGTTATGGCTGTGATAACTTTATTTCTTTGACTCATTAGAATGTTTTTATTCTTTTAAGAAACACTTTATCCAACATATTTATCACATTCTTTGCTAAAAAAAGTAAATCATACTAACTAGCTGCTCAGTCTATAATGGTTAGTGTTTGTGTTTATCCAAATTCTATGGATAAGTCTTTTTGTTTTATCTAAGATAGATTATACTGTAAAACAATTTCAATGCAAGGTTTTATGGGCTTATTCTTACCTTTTAAAAACGTTTCACTAAAATTTCCCACTGGTTTTTGACTAGTTTTTCCTTTCAACTTATTTCTGTGGCCATATTTGGGTTGTTTTTACATTCTATAACATCAAATAAACAGCAGTTAATGAGTTAAGTATTTCAATAAGATGAAAAAGAAAACAAACTTGTCAAAAATGAATGACGAAAAACTTAGACAAAATTACATTCTTAAGTTTTAAACATATTACAAATTTACAAAGTTTGGTTCAAATCCATCCTATTAGGATTTCATTTGTTGCTCTTTGTTAAGCAAATAAATCTGATCTACATTTTTTTAAACAAATAATGATAATAAATTTTAAATAGAAAGTTTTTAAGAAAAGGATTTTGATAATTGCAGTTGCTAATTCAACATATTGTAAATGAAGGGAAATAACTCAAACCTCAATTTTTTCAAATAGTAGGTTGATACAGAAGTTTTCAGTGCATTTTTGACAAAAACTTATTTGTATAAATGCTTTATTAGCCAAGTAATTTCTCTGGCTTTCTAAGACCTTATGTTAACCTTTCAACTAAATTGTGCTCTCCCTTCACCTAAAAAAAAAAAAAAAAAACCTTCAAAGGATTTCTTTTTGATATCTGGAATTAGATGCTGACCAGACAAAAAATTTTGCATGAAACAAAATAAGAGATTGATAATAGTTGAGAAAAATCTTTCACACGTAAAAGACCTTTCAAAATTTCCTGCTTTGAGATTTAATGATGTGCACTGATTGATTGGCTGAAGGAAGTTACATTACCAATTAAAAAAAGGTAATGCTTGCATCCCCCACCCACCAATGATTATCAAAAATACAAAATTGATGTTACCATAACTATAAAATCTCATTACTCAGTTGTAATTTAACTAAGGTTGCTGGGTTGTCTTCTGTGGTCGACCCCACTCTCTATAGGACATGTATAACACATATAATTGGTCAGTACACCTTTCAGACTTACCAATCGCTGGCTTCTAAGACAATGGCACCAAATATCAAAGACATGTCTAGCTCTCTTTTTACAACTGTGCTCAGTAATGAGCAGACGTTAAAATTGTCTCTGCTAAAATTCCAGCAGTAACCAGACCCGCAAAAAACACGATACAAGGACTTCAGTTAAGTGGACAATTAGGTTTATTTTGTATAATATTATATAGCCACAAACAGAAAAATTTGTTTGCAACAGTAAAGATAATACTTTAAAATTCCAATGTGTTCATGTTTTTCCTGATATTAACTTTCTTCTGTTTTCAACTTAACCATTTTGTGGCACAAGTTTCCACTATTATCTTTTGTTAGACTGGATGCAGAAAACTTTTTATATATTTAAAAATCAACATGAAAATGGTTGATAATGCCATGATGGAATTGTCTATTATTTATAGTGAGACAAGGTTATGTGATAAATATGTTATATAAATAAATTACTGTTGCAAATGGCATTTTTATATATAAATGCAAATATCGTGTGTAATATTTTGCAAGTTATCTAAACTGATTTCAATCAAACTTGAAAATGAATCTTTATATCAAAAATCATTTCTGCCTGTTGTCCAGTGAAAACATTCATCAGGTTGAATCGGTCATCAGTTGGATTTTAATGTAAAAGTTAGCAATGACAATGAACTTTTAGGATTTCAAGCAGTTTGAAAGTTGTGATGTCATTCTATCCATCTTGAATATATTATTATTGGACAAGTCTCTGAAGGTTTCAGTGAATATAAAGAAAGTTTCCTGTTATGTTCAAGCTGCCTGAACTTGGCGAGTTTCGCTTCAGGGTTTGAGCAACTAAGTTGGGTAAACTTCTGGCTTAAAATGTTTACAGAATAACAGTGGTTATAGAACAGAAAGAAAGATCCTGCTTCATTAGCTTGACATTAATTGTTTCACTGATTTCAATTTTTGCTTGTTTGTATTTTCAGATTCTGTTGATCATAAACCTGCTGAAAAACTTGGAATTCAAGGTAGTACATTTGAAGAGCAAATAACCTACGTCATTAATAACATCTTCAAGCCTCTTGGTTTTGAACTGGTGACTTTCTCTCGTCTCCCCTATTTATCTGAGGGTGACCTTTCCACTTCATTTTATGTTCTTCATGATGCCATTTTTGTGCTGAAAGTTGCCAACAATGATACACAATCCTGATATAACCTGCCTCCTTTTTTTTAAAATCTATTTTCAATTTCCTGCTGAATGTTACAAATTAATTTTGACTCAGGTGGTAAACATTTTAAAATTATTCATAGCAAGAAGCAGTTCCTTAAATCAAGAACAAGCAATGGTAGGAAATGTGGAAGTCAGTCAAAAAATATTGGATGAATTCATCAGTTGTTGGTGATGAATACATTGTAGACCTCTTTTATTTGTGTGATCAACCCCACAAAAAAATAAAAAGAATAATTATTCAGAAGTTTTACATGTCCCAAAATGCAAGATTATTGAGGTCATTAAAACTTATAACAATCTGTCCATTACACAACACAATATATCATTATACTTGTTTTATTTTAGTGTTTATCATTGTTAATCTCTTGTAACTGATTTATAAATTAAATTCTATCATTTTCTTATAAAAAAGAAACAGTTTTAGAGATCTGTGGTTATGTTATCTCACTTTTTTTAAAATATCAGTTTATATTTAAATCACTGAAAAATACTTTGGAAACCAAAGCCTGATTGGACTAGAAATTACTTCATTCTCATTTTAACAATATTGTCCTATTTTATTGTGTTAGAATAACAAATATGTATACAGGAATTTGTATATTATTAATGAGTGCAAGGTTATTGATGTTGGCAATCTGGATATACCAAAAAAAGAAATTGTATAAGCTGAAAGTTCTTGGTTTAATAAGAAAAAACAAATTATATGCTGAAGTCACTAAAATTTATTTATCACATAACAATTATCAATAGACTGTAATAAGTTATGTTTTATTAGTTATTGCTGTTAGTCTCTTATTATTGTGGTTTAGCAGTTATCATTATAGGAATTGGGTTTGCATACCCAAGTTTAAATCCTAAAAACAAGGCTGTTTGAATTTCACATAATGGTAATAGTCTTGGGAAAGGTATGAATCCAACTATTTTCCTTGCAGCTATGGATAAATAGTAAGACAGACTGGATTCTTTAACATTGGTATGGCAACCAATCTAAGAGAAGGAAGACTGAATTCAAACCAGTGGTAGACCTGGAGAGAGATGGGCTCCACCAGGCTATTCCCGCCTTACTTGAATAGCACCCTCATAACCAAATCAAGTTATATG
The DNA here is from genome assembly GCA_963585895.1 of Sepioteuthis lessoniana. Lineage (NCBI taxonomy): Eukaryota > Metazoa > Mollusca > Cephalopoda > Myopsida > Loliginidae > Sepioteuthis > Sepioteuthis lessoniana. Next base: position 49,106,854 of record OY757916.1, read on the forward strand.
ATAATTCTTCACTTATTGTACCTAATTTATGTATTAAAAACATTGTTATAGGTATATATAAGAAAAAAAAAACAATGCTTTCAAGACAACTATAGCACTCAAAATAGTTTCTATAAAATTCATTTTGGCATTTCTGTGAAAGTTCTTTGCTTGTCTTGATTTAAATGACTGTTAACCAAGAAATACTTTTACAAATATTTTTGATAGCCATTGAAAAAATTGTCTTTGTTCTTGTAAATTATTTTTAAAGAATAGAATTTTTCTGTCATTTCATATAGATATATCCAAAGAAAATTGATCTCTTACATGATTAGTGCCATCTACTAAGTGCTTCAAGATTTTGAGATTAGAATTATCTTTGAAAGTTGAGATTGTTGATTCTAGAAAAACCAACATCTGTATTGTTTTTGTGTTATTTTGTACATTAGGGAATCATGGTGATCCTAAGTTTGGGTACTCATTATTGTGACCTTGTGCCATAGCAAAGCTGTCAAGCCCTATGGCTTAGATATTTGTATATTTCTAATTGGCATGAATGGTAAGTAAACCAAAGTAAAAAGCCAAAATTTAAATTTTTTTCTTTTAAATATTTGGTAGATTAGCTTTTAAAAATTTAACTGGTTAGTTAAACTCCTACACAGTGAATTAAATGACTAAAAAGGTTTCATTTTTAGAAACCAACTGTTAAAGATAAGAGGTCATGAAGTTTTAGTTTCAAACCATGGTGGTACTACTCTGTAAACTACCTATAAGGAAAATTATTATTAAATATAGTTTTAAAAATCTTTTTTTCATTTTAAATCAATATGGATGTGCTCACAAAGTCATCATCTTTGGTTGTGGCAATATTGATATTATAAACAAGAAATTCTTGATTGAGAAATGTTGACAAAGATATTTTAATACTTCTTATTTACAAGAAGTTTTGATTTATGAAAATTTTTATTTATAAGAAAAATAAAAACTCTTTGCTGATTCCCAGGTGTTTTTCTTTTTTATTTGCAAAGTTAGGAAAACCTTGTTTTACTCCTTTACTTACCCGGCACTTGTCATTCTATTTTAACACACACGTCACATGCCAGTAGTATTTGAAATACATGGATAGGTTTTCCACAGAAATAAGATGATCTGAAAATGTATTTTATTTATTTTTGATCCTCTAGAGGTCAGCCGTGCATATAAAAAAGAAAATATTAGGCAGGAAATCCTTTGAAGAGATTATGACACAGTAACACAACATAATGTATTAATGATTTTATTCTATCTGTGGGACTAAACTAAGGTTGTAATTTTTTGAAAATACAAAATTACAAAGAAAAAACATTAGAATATGAATAGGACAATATGAATGATTGTGTAAACATTTTGTTTATACCAAGATGTATGCATAAAGAATGTTCAGCTTCATTTCCTTGTGAAAATGTATGTGAATAGAAATTGTAAGGGTAGGAGTTGTATATGAGGTCAAAGATATTACTTAGCTTTTATCTTTAATGTTGTATATTTGACAAGCTGATTTGGAACTTGTTACATCTCTATATTTTTTCTTCTCTCTGTTTTAGGAAGAGTTTTGTTCTTTTCTCCTGTGGTTGAAGTCGTTTCTTCACTTTTTTTGTCTTTCTCTTCCCACCATTTTTCTTGATTCCCAGGCGTTAGATAATAAGATTCCATTATATTCTTAAAAAATGTTGAAATGGAGGTTCATTGATCTCCTGTTTCTTGTCTTCATCTATTATCCCAGTAATAGATCAAACATCAATAACTTTCATCAGTCTTCCCAGTGACTTTCATACCTCTTCAAAATAGCTGTAGGTAGCGGTTCAAAGCTGACTTTTTAAGTTTTGTCTTTGTCATGCAGCAATTAGAATCATTGTCACATGCTATGTCTATCCAATTGGTGACTACCTCTTCCCAATTTGGGTATAAGACCATATTGAAGGTTAAATCCAAAAAAGCATGGGTGGGCTTTCCTGATGTCAAAGTTATCATGTCTCACCTGATCTTTTTACAGATGTCCTTATTTGGATTTTTCTGCTTTTTAAGGTTTTGATGGTTTGATCTTGTTATTTGCTTCCTTTCCCCTTTTCTTAAGTTCATTTATGACCTTTGTTTGCACTTTTCATTATTTCTCTCTTGACCTCATGTGATTTGCTTTTTCTATTCCACTTACACATTCATGTGACAATGTGTGTTGTGTGTGTATTTACCAACCCCTTTGTATGTAGAATGTGACAAGGTCAGTTTTTTAAGTAGAGTTTGAATACAGAAGAAATACATGTTACATACACAAGTGTAAATACTATTGCCACAGTTTAGATACAAACATAAAATCCTTTTTTTTTTCTTTTAACAAGACTGTCTTTCTGAGATAAAACTGATAACTTCACAAAAGTAGTATCCTGAACAGTTGACCTTGACCTAAAGTATCTAGGAGCATTAAAGATTAGACTTGGGTTACTGTGTCTGTTTCCTAAAATGATAACTGTTAAATTATGTGCACCTCTCTCATATATATATATATATAATCATCAACAGAGAACCATACAATAGAAATAATCATCCAAATACATACCCATTGTGATGTAACCACCTTGCCTACCACAATGCACCTCTCATTGCATTATGCCTACTTAGTTGCACTTCTGCATATTCTGTTATGTTGCAATGTCAAACCTAAACATTGTTGCATTCTGCAGATATATACCACAGTGAATACTGCTCAAGAGATGGCAGTGTCACAAAGGAAAAAGAAAAGGCAAAATTTGAAGAACTGAACTTACTCATGGATGTAAGTGTGTGTTAATTCAGGACCTTTCTTTCATTGCTGTCTTTCCTTTTCTATGCACATGCATTTTTTCACAAATATGTGTCAAATATACACATGTTTCTACTTCTGCATGTACATATATGCACATATATATTTTTCTTTTCCTTCTCTTCTTTGATTATTTCCTTCCCATTTTTTGATGTCCATTGTTATGAATTTGGACCCTGGCAATAGTCAAATTCATATTTTACTCATAAATATAGACTCCCACTCTCTCTTTTTCTCCCTCTCCCTTTTTTTGTTTCCCTTGCAAACCCACAAAAGTAGATGAGAAGTCTGAAGAGTTGAATTCGGGTCAAGGGTGCATGCGGACCGATTGACAAGTTTCCCTAATATGGGTGTATGAACTGGTAAGTAGTCCCTAGCAACAAGCGACCTATCTGAAGGTTGAATGTCAATTGACCAAGAAACCTTAGTGATATGAGGCAGCGAGAATGTCAAATCTGCAAAGAGGAAAAATCAGACAAGTCAGTTGGTCAAGAGATCCCTTAACAGACAGACGTGTCTGTGATGCAAAGAGTAAATTGTCTTCCCCAGGGCAGCTCATATAGGAAGATTAAAAGGCTGTGAGAAAAAGAACAGTATAACTATTTTCTTTGTTGACCGACAGTCAGAAAATCCAGAGAACAAGAAATGATTTGAAGATGTACCCAAAATGGAAAGAAAGTGAGAGAAATTAATGGTTGGTGAAATGCGACACCAGGAAAAAAAAATTATTAGGATCGCCATTAAAAAGGGCCAAAGTTATCTCCCCTTAACCATTCAAGGGACAAGTTCATCCCCAGCTAATAGGTACATGTTGGGATACAGAAAAGAAGACTTCCACCATGACACCAGAAACATGGCATGTAGGACTTTTCTAGGCTTTCAATGACGATGTCTTTATTTAATTTTAACAACTGTTAGCTGTACTTATTTTTCACAAAAATAAATTCCCTAGTTTATTTCTAATACTCGGCGAGTGTGTTATTTTTCTGTAATAGTTTTATTATATTAAAAACATAACAAAACTGGCGACGAAGGATTTCGATCAGCACGTGAAAATATTCACATTGAGGATTGGAACAAAAAGAAACTGATAAGTAGAATTTATTTCATTGCCTGGAGTGGAGAATTTCAGAAATTGGATTTTAGACGTTGAATTTCATGGACACACAAAATAACGTTAGGTACATTGAAAATGTAACATTTAAAAAGAAAAAAAAAAAAAATCTGTTTCCAGAATTTTTCTTTCCCATTCAGTATAGTGAAATAATGGATCCAAATACTATCCAATAGATTCTATAACAGCAATTAAGGTTGATAGAACTCTTCTCAGAGACTAGCCACAACTAAATCTTCCATCAACAAAATTAATATCTGGACAAGCTCTCAAAAATTCCATCACAGAGTTCCACTATGATAAAGAGGCAAACACAACCTTTGCAATGTGGTTTGCTCGTTATGAGGATCTCTTTGAAGATTTTAGAGAGCAAATGGATAGCTGGAAAGGGAGGCTCTTTTTATGCAAAATCGGTCCAAGTGAGCAGGAAAAATATATTAACTACATTTTACCAAAACAACCTCGGGTTTGTAGTTTCATGGAAACAATTGAAACTCTGAATAAAATTTTTGGTGAACACACTTCATTGTTTAATGCAAGATACAACTGCTTCAATATCATGAAATGTAATACAGAAGATTTTACAATTTACTCAGGATTCGTCAACAAGCAATGCAAACGGTTTAAAATTTCCACCATCTCAGATGAACAATTTAAGAGTTTGATTTTTGCATGTGGATTAAGGTCCACAAGTGACAGGGATGTGCGCACAAGAATTTTGTCAAAAATTGAACAAAATTCAGATATTACTCTGCAGCAAGTTACAGAGGAATGTCAGCGGCTGGTGAATCTAAAGCATGATTCAGATATGGTACAACAGTTGGTACCTGCAACAACATCCACAATCAACACTATCCAAAGACAACAGTTACCAGAAGTAACCTAAAAGAAACCTCCATCTGCTTGTTGGAATTGTGGTGGCTGACATTTTGCTTGGAAATATGTCTGTGGAACTAAACATCCATCCTGTTTGGTTACAAATTGACACAACATTGGACATAACCCTTATTTCCCAGAAACTGTGGAAAAGTATAGGCAAACCTCAGCTTACATCTACAAAACATGTAGCACAGAGTGCTTCTGGGGATTGTGTCCATATTATGGGCGAACTGCCAGCAACAATCAGGATTGAGGAGAAGACAGCATCTGGGATCATATTCATTTCAAATTACCAGCACAACCTTTTGGGACTTGATTTTATTGAGCCACTAGGTCTTGACATCCCACTCAATTTTGTTTGCAAAGCAGTATCAAAGTTGCTGACCCAGAGTGCCATTAAGGACCTGATTGAAGATATACTCAAGCGATTTTCTCCAGTTTTTACAAGCAACCTTGGATGCTGCAGTTGAGCTGAAGCCACGGACATTTAAACCTTCCAGTAAACCTGTGTTCCATCCCAAACACCCGGTACCATACACAGCACTACCACTGGAGGACAAGGAACTAAAATACCTAGAAGAAAGGAAGGTCATCATACCAGTCACATACTCACAGTGGGCAGCACCCATCATGGTAGTAAAGAAAGCTGATAACTCAATTTGGTTGTGTGCTGATTTCTCAACTGGCCTCAATGCAGCACTGGAAGATCATCAATATACACTGCCCGTTCCAGAAGATCTCTTCACCACATTCAATGGTGGCACTAGTTATGCCAAACTAAACCTTGCAGAAGCCTATTTACAAGTCGAGGTCTCTACAACCTCCTGAGAACTACTGACAATAAACACCCATCGTGGCCTATTCCAATATTGACAGTTACTGTTTGGGGTAAAAACAGTCCTGGCTATTTTCCAACAAATCATGGACACTATGCTAACAAGAGTAGAGGGTACAGTGGTATACAAAGACAACACCATTGTTGTCAGCTGATCTACAGAGGAGTTGACAGAACGTATTGACAAAGTTCTGACACACATTCAAGACTTTGGTTTCCAGTTTCGACCTGAAAAGTGTCATTTTTATTTACAGGAAATAAAATATTTGGGCTTTATTTTTGACTGCCATGGCCATCGTCCAGATCCAGCTCATGTGACAGCTATTCAACGCATGCCACTACCATCAGACGTAAGCAGCTTACGCTCATTTCTTGGATTAGTTAGCCGCTATGAAAGTTTTCTACCTTCTCTGCATCAAATTAAGTTACCACTAAATAAACCGCTAACAAAAGATTAAAAATGGTTCTGGCATTTAGATTGTCAAAAATCTTGAAAAAATTAAAGGACTAATCAATTCAGACTTGCTACTCACAACATTTTGACCCAACTCCGAAAATAGTAGTAGCAGCAGATGCCTCAAATCAGGGAGTTGTTGCAGTGATCTCACATTTTTCCAGATAAATTGGAAAAGGCAATCATGCATGCAGCAAGATTCTTGACACCTGCAGTACGCAACTACAGCTAAATAGAGAAGGGAGCACTGGTTCTGATTTTGAGATAAAATACTGCTGAGCAACAGAATTTGGTCAGGCTGATGAATTATTCTGCCTCAGATGACGACACTATCATAATAGTCATCAGCATTGAGGATGACTTCTAACACACTCTTACCGATTATGTCAGAGAAATTCCTGTGATGAGATTTGAAATGAAGCAAAGGAAGCAGCAAGACCAAATACTTCAAAATGTTATCCAGTTTCTCAGATGCTCATGGCCATCTGACCTCACTGGAGAGCTGCAACAATTTCAGCAACAAAGGGACTCTCTGGCCATCACTGATGAGTGTCTTGTTTGCAGACTGGGTTGTGATCCCTACAAAACTCAGGAGAGCTGTTCTCAAACAATTACACTCAGAACATCCTGACATCAATTGTATGAAAGCCATAGCTGGCAGTGTTGTATCTTGGGCCAACATTGATTCTGACATGAAAAGACAATCAAGAGTTGTGTCCCTTGCATCGAAGCACAGAAAGATCCACCATGAATTATGGATACACATGTAACATACCCAGAGCATCCAGAGTTCATGTGGACTTTGCTGGTTCCATAAATGGACAGATTTCTGGTAGTTGTGGATATCTATTCCAAATGGCCAGAGATTTTTCTGATAAAAAATTATTAGTATCCTTAAACAGCTATTCAGCCAACATGGCCTGTCAGAAACACTTGTATCTGACAATGGAACACAATTTACATCGGAGTTGTTCTGGTACTTCTGTAAATCAAATTGCATTACATATGTTCAAGCACTTCCCTATCACTTTCAATTCAATGGCAGTTTGTGAAGCAAAGGGAGAAGGAACAACAGAGATATTACAAACATTCCTTCTCAGCTTTTGGACAACACCCAATAGTATAGTAAAGAATGAAATGACACCAACAGAGGCACTTATGGGGCAAAAGCTCCATATCACACTGGACGTGTTATGCCCAAAAGAACAACAAAAGCAAGGTATGTGCCAGATTGACCACTACCAGTAGGCACACCAGTGTTTGTGATAAGTTACAGGCCTGGGCAACAAAACTGGACACCAGGTACCATCCACAAGAAAAAAAAAAAAAAAAAAAGGATGATTTATCTATAGTGTGCTAGTTGGAAATCAATTGTCCTAGGTACACCAGCAACATTACGACAAACATGTCAAACATTCTACTGGACTTACTAGTGGACACATTTGAATTACCGGCTACATTACTTGTTAAACAGACAAATATAAACGAGAGCAATGTAGAACCTAGAGAGAGCTAGCCAAAGCAGAACAGAACTAAAGTGAAGCACCAACAAATTAACCCCAAGCATGCTTGTTACAGTTAATTGTTTTCTTTACAGAAAAAAAAAAAAAGAAAAAAAAAAAAGGGAGGTATTAGAACCACCATAAAAAGGGCCAAAGTCATCCACCCTTGACCATTCAAGGGACAGTTCATCCCCAGCTAATAGGTGTATGCTGGGATACAGAAAAGGCCACTTCCACCATGACATTAGGAACGCGGCATGCAGGACTTTTCTAGGCTCTCAATGACTATCTCTATTTAATTTTAACAACTGTTAGCTATTCTTATTTTCCACAAAAATAAATTCCCTAGTTTATTCCCAATACTCGGCGAGTATGTTATTTTTCTGTAACAGTTTTATTTTGTTATGTTAATAACATAAGATATTTGTGTATAGAAGAAAAAAAAAAAAAAAAAGGAGAGAAAGAAGTAAGACAAGCTTTCATTTTAATGACATTTTACTTTTTGCTTACCCTGTTCCTACTGCACACAAAACACATCAAAAAAATTTTTTTTCACACATCACAAGAAAATTTCTTGGTGAATTGTCCTCAAATAGTTAAAATATAAACATTTTTATTTGTCGCTAAGACTATTTTACTTCACATACATGCCTTTATTTATTTAGGTTGATAATGTAATAATTTATTCTAAATTGTGCATTTCATGTTGTCTTCATTTTCAGTTTATTGGAAAATTTCTGTGTCATAGTTTTCCCTGTTCACTTGTTGTTGAATGACATCTTGAAAAAAAAAAAAAAAATATTGTCCAACCTAATACCAGCAATATGCTTGGCATTGTCTGGGCAATAGGCAGAGGTAAAAGGGTTGAGATTAAAAGCTTGTCACCTTCACTGATAGTAAACCAGTCGGAGAAGTTTCATGACACCATGTACATTTGCCGTTTCCTTTTTTTTTCTTTTTCCTCCTCTCTTTCTTGAAATGGTTTTGTCTTCTCTGATGCATCTTCAGTTTTTCAAGAGTGGTGAAAATGGCACTAATTGTGATGGAATTGTTTTTGCACATCTACTCATTGTGCATTTTGTGACCCCATATTTTGATCCTAGCAGTTTTGCAGATGTTGATCAAGGTCCACAAGGACTGAAGCAGTGTCACTAAAGAAAAGGAAAAAAAGTCAAACAAGTTCATACTTGGGGTTGTGTGTGTGTGTGTGTGTGTGTGTCACTTCAAGATCTTTCTTTAGCTCTGCTCCTCATTATGTATGCAGTGTGAATTCTAATTTGCTACAGCTAAGTTTTTGAACTTGATGTAAAGTGGGTCTATGTCACTTTCACTGTCTCAGGTGGATCTCTCGAGCCAACTGACTGCACCTGTATATGTGCAGGGGTGAATTTTTCCTTACTTTCAGACCTAGGCCACCCTAAAAGTGTGACAATAAAAATAATTCTTAAGTTGCAGCCTGAGTAGGCTTAATTTTATCTGACCATCTCCACTTAGACTAGAAGTGAATGAATGGTCCATGCACAAAACACTTACACCCATGCCCACAACACATTTTCAATGTATGCTCACACATACCCATGCAGATATGTTTAGGCTCCTATATGGATACACACAATCAATTTGCAAATATGCACATATCCACGAGTTGATATGTCTAGGCCCACACATGTGTATCTACACCCATAGTTAGCTTGCAACAACACATATCTAACTCTAGATGCTACCACACTAAAGGTCCATAGTGTCACACCCACATAACAGATGAAATTATCAAACACAATCCCATATAAGATGAAATTAATCCCATACATACCATTGAACACAAAAAGATGGGATCAACTACCCTAGAAATAACTACACAGAAAGAAACCATTTTTTAAGCAAAGAGAATTAATCCCTATACATACCATCACACAAAAAAATTGGCCCATCCACCATACATACCCACAAATACAGGATGGGTTGGTCACTGTATCCGCATGGAAAAACTCTGTCAACGGCGCAGTAGGAGGGGTAGGATTATTTATAGGACCTAGAGCATTAAAAACGCTTAATAGCGTTGAGAAAATACAACCTAGAATGATGGCAGCTACTTTTAACAGCAACCCCAGAGCAACAATCATCTCATGCTACAGCCTCACCAATGTTAGTGAAGAAACTGAACTAGTCATCTTCTATGATGAGTTATCCTCATTAGTGCGTAGCATCCCGAAACACATGTTAGTCATTGGCGGAGACATGAATGCCCAAATCGAGAAAAACGGAAACAACAAATACAGCCTCCACAACACGTCAAATAGGAATGGGCAACATCTAACAGATTTCATGATAGAAAATAGATTAGCATGCCTCAATACAAACTACCAAAAAAGGGAGGGCAAACTATGGACATACACGTACGCAAACAATACTAAAGCTCAGATAGACTACGTCCTTATAAACAAGAAATGGAAAAATAGTGCATTGAATTGCGAGGCATACTCCTCTTTTGAGGGTGTGTCCACCGATCACCGAATAGTCACGGCGAAAATACGGTTAAGCCTACGAAAAAAACGCCAAACGAACAGCGACCACCAAACACTATGACTGGGCCCTATTGAACAACAAAGATATAAGAGATAAATACGTATTAGAATTAAGAAACAGATTCGAAACGCTACAAGAAAAGACGGAAAGAAGTACACCAAACGACGAATATGAAAATTTCGTCAATGCACACCTCGAGGCAGCAGCAAAATACATTCCAACAAAACTTAAAACTAAATATAGAGTCCCATGGGAAACTTTAGCGGTGAGAGAAAAACGTGCACTAGTGAAAACAGCCTCAAAAAACTATCGAAAAAACCCAACAAACACAAATGCCTTAAAACTAAAAACGGCACAATATCAATTAGCAGGCATATATATAAAGGAACAGACAGAATACATTCAAAATCAGATAGATAAGATTAGAGACTCGGTGGAAGAAATACAATCTAGAATAGCCTGGCAAACAATAAACGAAGTGAGCAGAAGAAAGAACACAGCCAAAGCAAAACTGAAAGCAGCAAACCAACAAGAAAGAATAAAACTGTGGAAACAGCACTTCGAAAACTTACTTGGAAACCCACCAAAAATAACGCATGAACCAATCACCAGAATAATTAGCAAACAATTAGACATTAAACTAGGACCGTTCACACAAGAACTCGACTCGGTTCTCAGAAAAATTAAAAATAGGAAAGCTGCAGGGCTGGACGAAATTCCCCCGGAAGTATGGAAGACCAGACAATTCGACGACATACTGCTCCGACACTGCAACGCAGTATACAATCAAAATCCGATAGATAGATGGATGAAGGGATGCATACTCCCCTTCTCTAAAAAGGGGGACCTCAGATTAGCCAAAAACTATCGAGGCATAACACTTACATCCATAGCAGCCAAAATCTACAATGCCCTACTACGAAACCGCATAGAAATTGACAACATACTTAGAAAAAACCAAAATGGCTTCCAAAGAAAGAGATCCACGACCTCACAAATATTAACCATCCGTAGAATCCTTGAAGGTGTCCGGGCAAAGAACCTACAAGCGACATTAATATTTGTCGACTTTACCAAGGCTTTCGATTCCATTCACAGAGGAAAGATGGAACAAATCCTACTAGCGTACGGAATACCTAAAGAAACCGTAGCGGCAATAACGATTCTCTATAGAAACACTAAAGTAAAAGTACGATCACCGGATGGAGACACAGAATACTTTGACATTGTAGCAGGAGTACTACAAGGGGACACGCTGGCTCCGTACCTCTTTATCATTTGTCTAGACTACGTACTTAGAACATCGATTGACAAAATCAAAGAGAATGGCTTCGAACTGACGAAGAAAAGAAGCAGACGGTACCCCGCAAAAACAATTACCGACGCCGACTACGCCGATGACATAGCGATACTGGCAAATACACCTGACCAAGCCGAAACACTTCTGCATAGTTTGGAACGAGCAGCAGCAAGCATAGGCCTCTATGTTAATGCACACAAAACGGAATATATGTGCTATAACCAAAAGGGGGACATCTCCACTCTAGAAGGAACCCCTCTTAAACTAGTAGACAAATTCACTTACCTAGGAAGCAGCGTCGAATCAACCGAAAAAGACATCGAAACGAGGTTAACGAAAGCATGGACAGCTATCAATAGGCTATCGATTATATGGAAATCAGACCTAACCGATAAAATGAAACGCAGTTTCTTCCAGGCAGCGGTCACATCGATACTGCTATATGGCTGCACTACATGGACGCTAACAAAACGGCTGGAGAAGAAGCTAGATGGCAATTACACAAGAATGCTGCGTGCAATCCTGAACAAGTCCTGGCAGCAACACCCCACAAGACACCAACTGTACGGCCACCTGCCCCCATCACGAAAACTATTCAAGTTAGACGAACCAGACATGCAGGACACTGCTGGAGAAGCAGAGATGAACTCATAAGAGATGTACTCTTATGGATCCCCACACATGGCCGCGCAAAAGCAGGACGACCAGCACAAACGTACATTCAGCAGCTATGTGAGGATACGGGATGTTGTCCTGAAGACCTACCTAGGGCGATGAACGATAGGGAGGAGTGGCGAGAGAGGGTCAGGGATATCCGTGCTACCAGCGCGATATGATGATGATGATAGTGCACTTCACAACAGGGGAAGATACCAGAGACTACCCTAGGGATAACAACAACACAGTAAAAAACATTTTTTTTTAGGTAACAGAGACTGAACCCATAGACTAGTTACATAAAAAAACAAAATAAAAACAGCAACATAAAACTTAAAATAATCAATCTATCAATATATAAACTAAACTAAAACTCAGATTGATTTATTAAAATCAGGTCTAAAATTTTCCCCCATCTCAAAAAGCAATCTGGTAGAATTAAAAAGACCAAGAAATTTGAGTAAAAATTTAGATTGATAGAAAAATTCTATAACAAATAAAATACAGATGACTCCTAGTAAAAGATAAATCCAAATTTTTCCCAGACAAAGGTAAAAATCAAGTTAATACTCCAGAGACTTTTGAAGGATATGTTTAACTTACAAGAAAAAACAAATATGCATAACAACCTTTCATCCAAACAAAGACAAACCTTAAAAATAATGCAAGAAAACAAGATATAATTATAAAAGGAAAGTGCAGTAGTCATTTTAAATAAAACATTACTGAACAAAAATCCAGGAAATACATAGGTATGAAACCAACTATAAATCAATAAATACAGACAGACAATAATAAATCAAAAATTACAAAAATCCAGCACAATACACAATGAGACATTAACTAAGAAAAGAAAATCACTTCCTAACTAAATTACTACCATAAAGTAGCAATTTTTAAGGATTACAAAAAATCCATAAATCTGAAGAAACTAAAATAGCTGTAGAAGAATAAAAATCAGAATACACACAAATTCCAAACCCCAGTGATTTTCAATTTAGACCTATAGTAGCATGCCCCACCAACAAACTTAGCAAACTACAACCATTCTTATATTAGATAAAAAGCTACATTAGAGATGACATTCACTTTTTTTTAGCTCCATACCACAAAAAACTGATCCTAATATATTCATGGTAACATTTGACATCAACAACTTGCATAGTAATATCCCTCATAAATTAAGAAAACAAGGTATCTCGTTTTGGATAGAAAAATATCCAGAAACATTACACAAGATTTATCATTAATAGAACTAATCTTAAATAATAACTCTCTTCAAGTTGATAACAAAAATTACATTCAAACCTTAGGAACAGCTATGGGAACCAAAATGGCACCAACATATGTCACCCTAACCTTAGCATACTTAGAGGAAAATCTATATGAAATCAGAGAACAAATACAGTAACAATATCAAAACTCCAAAACCTACACCCTAAAATAAAATTCACCATAGAACACAATTTTATAGAACTACCATTTTTAGACATCCTAATTAAAAACTAAAATGGCCAAATTATTAGATATTTACCACAAACCCACAATAATACCTCCATTTCAAGAGTCATCACCCCAATAGCTGCATAAAATCCACCCCTTATATTCTATCACATAGGATCTGCAACAGACATTAACAAAAAGTTTTAATAAGTCTGCCAAGAAAGATTATGTGTAACCCTTACTGTGGTTACTCTGACAATTGAGAATAATAAATGTAGTGAACATAATTGAAAGACTTAATAAAATTTATTTATAAAAACAGACAAGTAAAGAGAGAGAACAATTATGCGTGAATGCAATAAAAGGGAGAAAATCCTAAGTTCTATCACATGTATGGAAAATTGGAGGAAATTTACATGTGAATTAAAAAACTAGAAAAATGCCCTTTGATGAAAGTCCTCAAGTGTGTGTGTGTGTTATATGAATTCCTACCTCCTTGTGTCAATTGAGGCCTGGAACCTGGCAAGTTGTTAAGGCATGGGTCTTTCAGAGTGATTTTGATGGAAAGAGAGGATTTAATTTTTCTTTCTCTTCCTTGATGTCCTCTAGTGATTATTGGCAAAACTATTTTGGCAGATACAGGAGATAATGACCTTTTGTGTTAACTTGCACTAATCAACGACAAGCAAAGGCTATAATCTTTACAATACTCCCCCCAAATTGAAAAAGAATTTTTGTGAAATCTGTTTAGTAACGAATGTATCTTAAAGTGGTGTACCCAATGAACAGTTCAAACACTTTTGTTGTTGTTGTTATAGGTGCTATTACAGGGTTTGGAAACTGGGGTGTAATAATGTCAGGTTTGCATTCATTCTGATTCGGAGTTGGTGAATGTAAGTTCTTTCAATATAAACCAATTTTGGATGGTCAATTAAAACTGTATCTTATTTTCCATTTTTTTCAATTTTGTAGTATTTATTTTGTCTCTCTAACATCTTGTGTGAGTTTGTGTAATTAGGAAATAACGTTTTTTTTTTTTTTACTTGTATCATTTCTGAAAAAAAACAAACTCAGATTTGTGTAAAATCTTTAGGAACAAATGATTATTTATGCACATGTCTAGTGGGTGTGAAGGATAATCTGTTCATTTTGTCTTAATTTTTTTTTTTTTTACAAAGTCAGTCTATCGGTTTGATTTTTGATCAACCTCAAAGTATTGACCAAGTAATCTGAGAGACATTCCAAAAACAATGTCTGTTGGTGTGCTGTTTAAATCTTGTTTTTGTGTGTTGTGAATCAACAGTAGTATTATAGGTGGATTGTCTACTCAATTATAAGGGTTAACTTTTGCTGCTAGTGCCATTTTTAATTGCCTGTGGAATCTCTCCACAGTTCTATATATATAAGGATGGTAGGCAGTAGTTCAGATGCATTTGACACCAATTAGGTTGACAAATTCTTGGAAAGGTGTAAACTGGTATTGGAACCTCTGTCAGTGATGATTCTCGAAGGCATATATGTATTTTTCCAATATAGATTTTGCTATTGTTTCAGTGGAAATATCTCTGATGGGAAATTCAGCAGGCCATGGGCTAAATTATTCCCCAATGGTAAGCTTATAGATGAAATAATGCGCATTCGAGAGTGGTTCCACAACACCCATGTGAATGTGGGTAAATTTACCATCAGGTTTTTGGAAATTACCCTGGGGTGTTTTGGTATGTTTACTAATTTTGTTTTTGACACTGAGGGCAAATTGTGTCAGTTTTTATTTCAACTGACATATTTGGCCAAACAAAAAGACCACTTATCAGTTTTGTTGTTGCTTGTCTTTCAGGACGTGAAAATCTGTGAAGGCTGTGGAAGAATTTCTTGCATAATGATGTGGATATATAAGGTCTAGGATAACTTTTTTTCATGTCACATAAGGTTGAATCGCTGAAAGGAATTTGTAGGCTTTGCAGTTGAAGTGAGGTATCCTGTTTGACTTGCAAAATAGTGGAGTTCTTTTCCTGTTCTTTGGTAAAATTCTCATAGCTTAAAATTTCCATACTTATTGTCGATAAGGAGACATGAGAAAGTCTATCTGCCACAATCTTTTCTCCACCTTTCATGTACTGAATGTCTAAAGTGAACTGCAAGAGGTGTCTTGTTTCACATGGTGAATATTAATTGGAATTGCTGTAAAGAACATAAGTGACTTATGGTCTGTGAGCATAATAAATTCATGACCTAAAATATATTGGAAATGATGCATGGATAGGTAGATAGGTAAGAGTTCTCTTAAAAATGTGCTGTACTTTTTTGGGACAGAATTTAGCTTGACAGAGAAAATTGTCAAGAGACTATTGGTTTGTTTTCATCACTAACATGTTATAAAACAGCATCAACTGCATTTGATGAAGCATCTGTTGTTAGTACTGTATTTTCTTCCTTGCTGAGATGATTCAGTTCGGTGAAGTTTATCCAGGTTTTCTTAGCTTCGTGAAATGTGTCCAAAGCAGGACTTTGAAGTAAGAGTTTTTCTTTTCTTTTTTTTTTTTTTTTTAGTGCTTCTGAGTAAATCAGTTAGTGAAGATTACAGAATCAAATTCTGTGGCAAAAATCATTGATAATAGTTGGCAAGTCCAATAAATGAATGAAGCTGTCTAAGAGATTCTGGTTGAGGAAAGTTTTGTATAGCATCTTTTCAAGAAGAGATGATATTCTTGTCTAATCAATTTTGTGTTCAAAGAATGAGTGTTTATTTCGACCAGATATACACTTATCAGCATTGATTTTTAAACCAAAGTGCTGTAGGCATTCAAAAACAAAATGAAGGTGTTCAATGAGTTCTTCCATGCTTTTGTTCGCTATTAACACATTGCTGAAATGACTAAAATTGCATTTTTTAAAATCCAAATGGCATTCACGTAAAGTCAAATAGCCCAAAAGGTGTGGTAATAGCAGTTTTAGTTATCATTTTCTTTGACAGGGATTTGGTAATATGCTTTTAAGTTGATTTAAGTAAAAATTGATGTACCTTGCAATCTGATTGTGAAATCATGTATGCATGGTATTGGGTAATGGTCTAGGATTGTTGAAGTATAAAGTCGAAAATAGCTACACGAGTGCCAAGCAGGAGAATCCATTTTGGAATCATGTGCAACAATGATGACCACTAGCTCTGGAAAGGATGGATAATCCCTTACAGCAACAAGAGTTTGAACTCGTCTTTTGAAATTATATATTTAGCAGGACTGAATCTCCAAGGTATTGAATGGGTGGGTTGTTCGGTTGTATTAATGTAATGTTTAGTTGAGTAATATTGTGTGGTTGAAAAAGATGTAGGAATCTCTATAAAATTACTCAAAAGTTCTTATTGCCCAGCAAAACTGAACTAATTCCCATTGAAATGTATTTTGATATAGTTCCTTTAATTTTTATGTTGGTTTTGTTGTCTGTTAATGCTTTTGTAGCCATGTTCACTGTGAGTAAGTCTGCTCCTAATATGGGACTCTGCACATTTGCCTGAATAAATATCCAGGAAAAAATTTGAATTCTGAAATTTACAGAGTGGTTTCCTACTGTATATATTAATTTTTGTTCCATTTGCCTCTTGTCCTGCTGTTGGAGGAATGTTAATTTATGTGTCAACTAAAAATTCATATCTGGGTACCAAATTTATGGTGGTAGGAGCTTAGTCCAGAGTCATGGAATGGGGTGTGTGGTTTATATCAACTGTTTTGACTGGAATGGTATCTTGTCTCAGGCTATGCTGTACAGAAATAGCTTCTGCTTTCCCAGTGAGTTTGTCTACTGTAGACTGTAGTTGCAATATCTTATCTTGCTATGGATTGAGGTTTTTGCACAGCACTGACATCTTGTATTTGTATGCCTTCGCAAATTTTATCAGTCATCACCGCCAGTTTGTCAAGGTCAGAATTTTCCAATCAAAGTGTCAATATTTGGGTCACCAAGTTGGCAGTTTATCAAGCAATAGATGACAGGATATTTTTAGGTAAAATATGTGGCACCAAGAGACTCTTCAATTTTTGACAGAATTTGGTTTTCCATACACACTTGACTGAAGAGGATTGTCAGTTTTTCTTTTCAGAATCACCAGTCCTAAGCAAAGTGGTATTTCTCAGTATATGGTATAGATTGGTATTCAGGACATTAACAAGCAAGTTCAGAATTCCCTAGCTATATTTGTTGGTAACTTCTCCATCCCATATGTGAACTTCATTTCTGTGACATTACTTTCCTGGCAGCAAATATCACATTTAAAAAGTGTGAACCAAGTTTGTATATCCACAGGATTAAAAAGTAGGAGCTGTATTAAAAGTTACCTCAGTTCTTTCTTCAATATTTGAAAAATTTCAATAACAAAATTATATATATATATATATATATATATGATCAAAGATAGAATAAGCAAACACAAAGCTTCAGTCCTTTCAATCAAATCTGTCTAAAATAGAAAGTGATACATATATAATGATGTGATGATAATATAGAGTTCCTCGACTTTCTCTTCATCCTTTCATTGCTCCTTGTAAGTCCTCTAAACTGCATCTGGCATCTGAATAGAACTGATGTAAGTCTTTGTTAGTCAGGCAATACTTGAGTTCATATATAAGAATTTATTCTTATTTTTCCAGTAGTGCTTACCAGGTCTTGTATGGTTTGTGAGATAGGAACCAAGTGGCTGTCCAGCTGCTGTTTTGTAAGGTGCTGCTTCTAGGACTTGTTCAAAACATGTAGCATTCTTGTGTAGTTCCCATTCAACTTTTTCTCAGCATTTCTTTATAATCCAGGTGGTGCATCCATATATTAGTACCAACACAGCTACAGCTTGGAAGAAATCCTGTTTTATTTTATCAGAGAGATCAGATTTCTATACGATCAACAGCCTGTCAATAGCAGTCTATGGCTTTCTTATACATATGTTGACATTGTTGCCAATGTATGTGAACTAGTCTACTAATTTCAGAAACTTGCCATTTAATGTGGAGATGGCTCTCTTGTTTAAAACACTGCATAATTCTAACAATACATTTAAGCTGCATTGCATTTGATACGAGTCAACAAGGGATGTATTCTGCAGTGGTTGGAGATCTGGCTATAGTGTTTGAAAAATCAGTCACAAAACCCAAACCAAACATACATAGATGCAAAAACAGTCAACATACTAACTCTTAACATTAAATACAATAACCCAGAAACCCGAGTTTACAGTGTATGCAGTTGAGCATAATATAGACATATGCATACTATGGTAATATCAGTGTTCCTGCGAGTTAGAACCAAAATACCATCGTCTTGGTAATGGATGGACATTTGTATCGATATCTAGATAAAAAACCCTGCCAATGCTGCTATTGGAATTGTAGGAATGCTTTTCAGTCCTTGTGCTTTAAAATTACTAAATAGCAAAGAGAAAATCCAACCAAGAATTGTGTGTGCAACATTTAACAGCAACTCCAGTATAATAATAGTTTCATGCTACAGTCTTA
The DNA here is from genome assembly GCA_963585895.1 of Sepioteuthis lessoniana. NCBI lineage: Eukaryota > Metazoa > Mollusca > Cephalopoda > Myopsida > Loliginidae > Sepioteuthis > Sepioteuthis lessoniana. The sequence goes on from OY757916.1 coordinate 49,125,877, forward strand.
CTAATCCCAGTGATGAAATAAACATGACCAGGTTCTATAATAATTTACATTCCATTGTCCGACATTCTCAAACACTATATCCCAATCACTAGGAGAGACATGAATGCTCAAAATTTTGTTTACACAACTTGCTAAATAGAAATGGTGAATATTTAGCAGAGTTTTCTCTCGAGAACAGGTTTCTATGCTAAAACACTAAATTCTAAAAAGGAAAGGGAAACTCGACTTACCCTTACCCAAATAACTGAAAAGCACAGCTAGATTATATATTCATAAAGAGGTGGATAAACAGTGCTTTGAACTGTGAGGGGTACTCATCTTTTAAAGGAGTATCTTCCAACCACAGAATTATATCAAAAGATTAACCGGAGTCTAAACAAAAACAGGAATTAAGGAAAAATGAGAGAAAAAAAAAAAGAAAAAAAGTTGTATGAACTTTTTTTTTTTTTTTAAAATGAAGGATAAGTTCATACAGCCAAAGCTAAATGAAAAGTGTCATGTAGGAAAAATATGAGATAAGACTGTTACATCAATCTTCCAAATAGGAAAGGCTTATGTGCCTTTCCAAATCAACATCATCTGAAGTGTTGAATATTTGTCAAGGCTTAAACACCAACCATTATTAGCAATTATATTAACCATAAAGCAAGCCCCTCACCTTGATTAATTGGGTCATAGTTTACATTTCTACTCTTTGGCATTTAGATATGATGTTAGGGAATATTGAGTTTAAGTTTAGGAATTGGAGCTGTCAAGTTGCAGAAATATTTGAGGTTATGATGGATGATTTAATTTTTTTTTTTTTTAACACACACACACACACACACACACTTTCTAAGATTTTTAGGGCTTTATCATAAGGAGACAGTTTTGATTTTAGT